>CM066033.1:227863740-228106108 GCA_033557465.1 Ichthyophis bannanicus | reverse complement strand
TACGCTGCATGTTGGAACCCGACCAATTTGATGGGGGAACAATAGACCAGGCACTGATGATCCCCACACGTCATTTACGGGCACCAATTCATTTGTCAGCTTCCTCACTAATCCACCTTCATACCCTTTACAGCTGCACCACGACTGCTACAGCAAGGTTTTACCTCAGGGAGCACGCCTTGGATTAACCATGTTCCCCTGAGCTGATTCACTTACATTGGCTAAGGCCATTCAGGCCAGCATTTACTCTTTATCACCCTAACTCACACGTTGAACAAACCTAATAGGCTCTAGCAACTGCATTCTTCTCCTCGCCCTACTCACTGCAGTACACCAGACAGAGGCAAGAGCATCCACGAACATCACCTCGCCTGGTAGCTACAGACGGACCATCACAAGCCCTGCCTGCCTCAGCAGCCCACAGGACCTTTCACCTTTGTGCCCCTATGTGCTGTACACCATAGCAGCACCCCCTGGCAGTCTGGCCTATTCAGCAGCTAATCACAATTCAGGTAGGCCAGTCACATTTCTCTCCCTTCACACTCTTCCCTATAGAGTCATAAACACCTGTCGACCTGTGCGAGCCCAACACCATACCTGATTGCATGATATCTAAGTAACCTGCCTGTAGACTGAGTATATATGACGTTTGGAATATATACCTGTCACCTTATAGTGGTAAACATGTCCCTGATCATTTATGGTACATCTGTGGGATTTCTGTATCATTGTTTTGCCTTGGTATCGACGTTCCCGTCCCATGTCATCTGTGATCTCATGCATGTTGAGTTGTGACGTGGGATTAGGTTTGCCTGTTAGACACGCTGGATGCTGAATAGTTGCGGTGTATGAGGTGATATAGATAAGAACCCACAACAAAGTTAATACCAGGGGGGCTGAGGGGAGGGGGGGCGGGGGGGGGGGGGTGGGGGGGGGGAGGGGGGGGGGGGAGGGGGGGGTTAAAGTCAGAGGCGACTGGCGCCCAAATGAAGTCCTACATAGGCTTTTTTTTTTTCTTTCCAAGGTGCTACACTCGCGGGGGACATTGGATGGTCACCTGAGTATGGTGTAGATACTTACACCTCTTATCAACACACATGTGTTGTCGCCAAGAACCGCTGATCTTGACTCACACATGCAACGCGTTCTGCAGCAGCATAGGCAGATTACCTTCTCGCCATCAACGGACCTTGGATCATGATGCTGCTCATTTCCACAGGTTAGGCTGATGTTTTTTCATCGGCCTTGGACCGCTACTCTTTCCTGCTGCATCCCTGCAACAGGTCTGTTAATCATTGACCACCCTTTGTATGAACACTCTCCTTTGTCCATGTTGGGACCACTGATTCATCTGCCCTGCATGCTACCATGGAACTCCACAGTAGCAGAAAAAAACATTACAGGTGAGCATTGTCTGTTGCTGATCAGGCACATGTTATACGACGTGTGTTAATGATTAGCGTGATGGTTCCGTCGACAAGCCTGGGATGACAGGAACATTGGACAGAGAGAACATAATCGTACCTTACCTGTCCAATGGAGAGGGTACATGCTACAGGTCGGGATGCGTTAGGGCATCCTGTCTCTAAGCATCGGGCCCCTATCCTTTGCACTCGTGTGCGTGTGGACCAGCATATCATCCACACCCGGTCTGTGTTGGATACAGAGCGTGGAGGTGGTCTCGGACCTTCATCCAGTGAGTCCGCCATGTATTTCTGGAGGGTGGGAGTATTCTCTATATATCTATTTGATTATCATCCCTGTGATTTGGACCCCACTCAATCGTGGCAAATAACAATCATACCGGTCACATCAGGGAGGATGTGTGACCACGTGCATGTGCGGCCTGTGCTCAGACCTCACCCAGGCTGGGTGCTCAGACACATGTGCATAGGGGACACACATGGAGGCCAGGGTATTGGGGCACACATCCATCTCACATAAATAGTGTGTAAAGACTACAGGCAATCATGTTGTACGGTAGTTTGTGGTGACACACAATGAGTGGGAGGGGTGGCCATGCAAGGAGGGACTGGGTGGGGGAGGGGGGAGGGGCAGTGGCAGTATTGGACTGCAGGACGAGAAACGGTATTGTAACAGTGTCCATACAGACATGCTCAACAGAACAGGGCACTGCCATCGCAGCTGGGCTTTTCAGCAGCCATGACAAGAGGCTAGCAGCAGCACAGATGGGCCTGTCGTGTCAGAGGGGACTGTCACAGCAGTTATCACACCAGGTACTGGCTCACAGGGATGTTAATGGGCGGTATCCCATGGAAGGAGTGCAAAGCTCTGGATGCATTGTGTGGACTTACACACTCAGTTATGAGTGTGCTGTGGACTCTTGGGGGGGGGGGATGTCCCTGGCCCGTGGGGCCGGGGAGGGTGCCTGTGCAGAGCTTTCAGCAGTGCCCTGGCAAGGTTATTGCAGGAGGGACAGACCCCCTTGACATGCAACCTGTCTGTCAGAGTGTGACTGATGGGACCTCTGTGATGCCGTGATTGCGTTCATTGCATACATAGGTTCCAGACTGAGCTGGTGACATCATAGGGTTGCTGTTGGTTGAGATGTTAGGTCTGTGGGCATTTTCTCTGGGTTCAATCATGTAATTGAGTTGGTCATGTATAGGCCCGCAGACTTAGTACCATACATGTGACAGAAGAGGTGAGGCTTGGGGGATGGGAGGGGTGAGCTGTGCCTCACAGTGCATGTTGTGTGGTTGTCCTGGGGACAATGTTTGCTGGTCTCCCTATCCGCACACTGTGTGCAGCAGAGGTATCCAGTTTGCAGCTGTGAGCTCTGTTACTGTCACCTCACAGGTTCAGTGTCCCCTGGGTGTTGTTACAGTGAGCCATGTTGGTTTGGCCATTAAATGGCCTGGCCAACCCTGACACATATATGTGATTACAGTCGAACACTGTGGGGACTACCTAGAAGCCATAGCGTACAAAGGGTTTGGAAATGCACATGCTTAGCTGATAGACCTGTTTCATATTGGCAGTTACATACGGTGCTACGCATAGGCTGTTGCCTGGACATTGTCACATAGAGATTTGTCAGACGTACCTGCTAGCGGGTGTGCAGTATCCAGGAGCTCAGGCAGGCCACATGTGTAGATATCTCCAAGTCTTTCTGCAAGCTCACGCTCGAGGGCCGATAGTGGGGAGATGAGGGGGCCCCCGCCACCTGTCCCCAGGGCATGCTGGTGTTCAGCCACCATCACCTGCCGTACACCTCTTTTTATGTCAGAAAATCTTTTTTTCAGACTGTCCAGTGTCTCTTGTTGGGCCACCCGCACCAGCCACTGCTAGCCTCACATCCTCCCAACAGCATTGCGGTTCCCCAGGGTGTTGGCTACTGAGGCGGCCGAAGAGGACATCGTAGTTTCTCCAGAACCATGCTCAGGAGACTGTGGTTTCTCCTGGTCACTGAATCTCATCGCCTCCTCCGCTGCGTAGCTGGCACAGGTGGGCGCTTTCTTTTGCCAGTGTGTCTTTGCACTCCACACCTGTATTCCCCGATGGGCCTGCAATGGCCTCAGGCACCGGTGTCACCGCCCCACCCACCTCTGCAGTGCACTGTTGTTCTGCATCCCCACCGGCCTCATCAACATTCACCCCCTCGCTCCCCCTCTCCCCCTCTCTCTCCATCACCCTCTCCCCTCACCACTCCCCACCCAGCACAGGACACCACACGCCACCCTACACACTGCAGACCACCCCACCCCACCCAATCCACCCTACCCTGCACAGAACACAACAATACACATAAAACAGACACAGAAACAGTGCTACACCAAATACGATATGGCACTCTACAGACACACAGCCTCCTCTCCCCCTACAACACCTTCTACCTCTTCAGTATCACACACGCCTCTGTTTCTCCTCACTCCCTCACTGTATCTTACAACACCCTCGTCGTTTACCGGTGGTACAGTGGGTTTTATACCATGTTATCATTTCTTTTTGCCGTTGCGCATGCGTTGCGGGGTTTTTTTTTGTTGCGCCGCTGATGTTCGCGTGCGCGGTCGTCTGTGCGCGCCGCGGATCTGCGTCAGAGATGTGCATGGGCGTGATATGGGTGCGGCGCATTCAGATGCACCATATGCCGTCATCACGCATACACGCCCCAGCGCGGACAACATGGACGTTTACGCTCTGTTTTTCGTTTGCGCATGCGCTGTTGCTGTTCGGCTTTGTTGTCCGCGCCACAGATGTGCGCATGCGCTTTCGTCTGTGCGCGCCACGGATCTGCGTCAGAGATGTGCATGGGCGTTTGGGTGCGGCGCATTCAGATGCACATGCCGTCATCACGCATACACGCCCCAGCGCGGCCAACATGGACGTTTACGCTCTGTTTTCCGTTTGCGCATGCGCTGTTGCTGTTCGGCTTTGTTTTTCCGCGCCACAGATGTGCGCATGTGCTTTCGTCTGTGCGCGCCGCGGATCTGTGTCAGAGATGTGCATGGGCGTTTGGGTGCGGCGCATTCAGACGCACATGCCGTCATCACGCATACACGCCCCAGCGCGGCGCACACGGACGGCAGGGATTGCTCTATGGGATGCACATGCGCACGGCGCTCCCCCACGGCGCACAATGACGCACAACGTCACAGGCGCACATCTCAAAACCAGACATACATCTATATATCCTCAGGCATAGATAGTACACATTGAGGGTTGTATTGTAGGAGAGGTGTACGTTTGGAGAGGGTGACATATTGATCAGGCTAGGTTATCTGTGTAGTTCATTGTCTATTGGGTTGTACTGTGTGTATTGTATTGTATTGTGTGTATTGTGTTGTGTATCGCATCCGTTTGTTCAGTTTGTCAGTCGGTGTTTGTGAGTTGGTCGCTGTTGTGGGAGGTTTGTGTGTGTGTTGTAGTGTGTTTGTGTAGGCCTGCGGGGTGAGGTGATGGCTGGGATATATGTTTCTGCATGTGCCCTGGATGGTGAGCAGATGCTGCGGTTGCCGGACATGGGGGATGGTGTCCATGGGGCTGAGGCACAGGGCATGGGTGTAGTCCCGCAGCAAATCAGACCTGCAGCTGTGGAGGAGGGCCAGGCAGCTGATGTACGTGCACAGCGCAGGAGACGTGCCGAGGTGCAGGCTCGGCAGCCTCGCCTCTACAGGCCCAGGGCCCAGCTCCAGGACATGCCGTGAGGACCAGGTCATCTCCCTGTACAGGCTGAGCACAAGGGCTATTAGGGAGCTCTATGAGGATCTACGACCTGACCTCGAGCCCCTGACTAATCGGTCCCCATGCCATACCGGGTTTAGTTAAGCTCCTTGCTGCTTTACATTTCTTTGCCTCTGGCTGTTTCCAACACTCAGTGGTGCAGTGGGTGGCATGAGCCGACCCTCCTTCTCCCGATGTCTCCACCAGGTACTGCGTGCCATGGTCAGCCGGGTGGGGAATTACATAGCCCTTCCCCACAATAGGCAACATTGGGGGACCCTGAACCAAGCCTTTGAGGCTGTAGCTGGGATACCACACGTGATGGGAGCTATTGATTGCACACATGTTGCCCTGGTCCCACCTAGAGACAGGGAGGTGGTGTTCCGCAACCGCAAACACTACCATTCCCTGAATGTTCAGGTTTGTATGTGATGCTGATCTGCATATTCTGAATGTGGTCCCACGGTTTCCAGGGTCCACCCATGACTCCTATATCCTGCATCGCTCAGCACTATTTTCGACAGTTTGAGGAGGGACTGTATGGGGACTGCATCCTGCTGGGTGAGTATGTCCCACACATATGATGTAGTCTGTAGGTTATCATTTTGTCACTTAACATCTCTTATATATTGCACTATATACGCTCTGTGTGTTAGGCAGCTGAGCTCACGTTCAGCAGACATTGTGGGCGGGGTGTAGACATTGAGTTGCATGTGACATGATGAGCCATGTCACATCTGGTTGGAAACAATACCTGGGGGTGATATGCTGATGGTGTAGGGGGACATATGCACATGTTCAGATGCATGTACATGGGTGTGCATTTCAACGTGTGTGTGTATTTCCACCGGGCCACAGGTGGTGGGTGGGATTGTTGTCCATCACACCCACCTGTGCATTAGTGGCATTTGAGGTAACTGTGTTATGTCATGTCACATGTCTGTGAGTCACAAGCCATACACCTATCGCATATCATTTGTGTGTGTGAGGGCCACACCCCTACACATTACTGGGGTTCTTGAACATTGTTTGGTGGATGACATGGGTTGGTAGTTGTTTGGGGTTTCGACACATATGATGGATGTTCATAACCTTGGCAACGTTGGGTACACCTTTCCCTAGGTAGGGTTCTGGTTTAGGCATAGCCCATAACATGTGTGCATACACACGTGTGTTGTGAATGACTTTGGGCCACTGCAGATGGCCACTACTTTGGCATCAGTGTATGTCATTAATCTGATGTGTCTCTGACATTGAGAGAGGTGACAGCAAGGGCAGGGGCCAACTTGTGAGCGGGCAGAGAGGTGTTGGTACCCCATACAGAGGAACCTTGACAGTCTCTGTTGTTGTGATAGTTCAGGGCTCATGTGGGCTACAGTGTGCAGATCTGTGGAACACAGCTTAACAGGGATATTAACATGATGGTGACAGTGGACCGGGTGTCCACTGACATGGTTGTTGGTCAGCGGTCGACAGCATATGGCATCAGACTGCTGTCTGTAGGTATGTTGACCTTACTGGACACAGTGTTGTGAGGTGATATTGGGTTGATGTTGTCGAGATCCCAGGTCAGGACATGTTCTGGGTGTGCGTTTACATTGCCTCATACAACATTCTTGTGGTGTATAGCTTGCTAACATATACGTTTGATGTGTTGTTTGTGTGCTGGTGGTTTAGGCTGCCATTGGTGGTTTCAGAGATGCGGACATTGACTGCATACCAAGACGCATATGCCACACATAGCGGATCTTTGTTTGCAAAACTGTGACATTGCTGTTATTTGCCATGTCTGTCCAGACTACAGGGGCCCTTTCTGACATTTCTATCACCATAGGTCATATTCTGTCAAATGTATATTTGTGTTGTCATATGATTCTGTCAGGATGTGTAATGCACTTGTCTCTAAGGTCCATACCTGTGCAGATTTGTGGTGGCATGCGCTCATGCATTCACATGCATCATTCTCTTTTTGCAGGTGATGCAGGGTATGGATGTCGCCCCTGGCTGCTAACCCCTGTGCGTCAACCACGGACACGTGCAGAGCGGAGGTACAATGAGGCCCACGCCTCCAGCCGCTCTGTCATAGAGCGCACCTTTGGCGTTTTGAAAAGTCGCTTCAGGTGTCTGGATCGGACAGGTGGGGCCTTACAATATCAGGCAATGACTGTTGCAGAGATAATCGTAGCCTGTTGCATCCTGCACAACATTGCTCTCAGGCATGATATTGCTGCAGAGATTAATGAGGATCTTGCGGAGGATCCACCGTGCCCCCCTGTACATGCCAGTGGTGACACACAGGCAGGCACAGCAGTCAGGCAGAGGTTGATTGCTGAGATATTCAGTGGTATGTATTGCACATCCTCCCACATATATGTGCTGTTGTGTGCATGTGAGGTTTATAACGGGTCATGTGTCTGCACATATAGCATTCAGATCCATCACTGCATTGTCCTTATGCTGAACATCCAACAGTAACATAGGGCCAGGGTGTGCAATGGACAATGTGGACAGGGCACAACAGGGGCTGTTGGTGTTTTTGGGGTTTGTGTGTTGAGACACCTTTATGAGCTTTGGGGGTCACAATACCAGTTAGTGTCTGTGTGTGATAGCAACTGCTGTGCAAACACACTGTTTCCATTATAGTGTGTGTGTGTGGCACGGTGTCAGGCATATGTTCCGGGGTTAAATGGGGTGTAGATGGCAACATTTGTGGAGAGCTCTCATGCGGCCACCTTGTTTATGTACTACAATCAGGGTGTGCTTTGTGTGTGTTATGCTATTATGGGCTAGCTATGTCTGTATGTTTATAATGTGTCATGCAACATGTATTACATAGCACAGTACACATGCGCATGACTGCATACCCATGATGGGATAGATTACATGTGACAGGTGTTGCTGCCACAACAAACGGTACCATATG
The DNA here is from genome assembly GCA_033557465.1 of Ichthyophis bannanicus. Classification (NCBI taxonomy): domain Eukaryota; kingdom Metazoa; phylum Chordata; class Amphibia; order Gymnophiona; family Ichthyophiidae; genus Ichthyophis; species Ichthyophis bannanicus. The sequence goes on along the minus strand of CM066033.1, from coordinate 228,098,001 downwards.
GTATGTTGATTTACGTAGCACATACATGGCTAGGGTGAGGCATGTGGACATAGTCAGTGTGCAGCCCGGGGTCAATATCATTGGTTTCATCTTATATAGTGAGGTGTCATACATTGCAGTATTCTCACTGTACACACATACGGATGTGCAGCGGGTCACATCATGAACGGGTGGATTACAGGACCCCACTGTAGAGCTGCATGTGTGTATATGTTTGCTAGTTTACCGATTTAGCAAATAAAGAGTGGCATATGTGGGTGATACTATCTGAACATCTACGTCATGGCTCTGGTACATGCTGTATGTCGGTCAGGTTAGCACAGTACACAGCCACATATGCCTTGTCTACACTGGCAAGGGATGTTATGTTGACATACACACACAGACCTATTTGGGTGATATGTGGTGCAGGTGCACATATAGCCTCTCCATGGATTAACATTCTCCCTGATACCCAGTGGGCTGACATGACGCCATCATGGTCTGATGAAAGACAGACATGGGGGTGTTGTCTGGTACACATGGTTATGACATTGCCATGTATTTAGGCACATGATCAGTGCACATATCTAAGTAATCATTGATGTACAGGATGTACACTGCATAATATTCCTTTGCACAGTGGATACAGGGGGTGGTACAGCATATTACCAGGTGTCACAGGTATGTACAATGGACTAACAAACAACATTAGGGAGTCATAGACACGGAGAGGGGGTAATGTTGTCAACCTGGCCAACACAGACTAATAGTGCGACCTTGGGATGTGTTTCACACATGGTGTTTGCAGACACCTCCTTAGACAGGTGTGAGGTGCAACCAAGGGTGGTGGGGGCAAATGAGTAATAGGGGGACATTTCATTGGTATCATACGTCTACATGCTGCCTCTCCCATGTGGTATATCAGTACAGTGTGAGGGTGAACAGTCAGTCGTTGGGTCAGGTTGTGGGGTCTGCCAGCTGTTGACATTGCTGTGTACTGTGGGTTTCACAGATGGGACATGACATATATTTTGTGATGGTTTGTTTCCCTCTCCACAGGACCAGCTTCATGAGGATGCTGTTCCACTGTAGCATTGGCACATGAGGGCCCATCGTCCAAGATGATGTGGTCCAGGGTAGGTGGATCTACAGCTACATTGTGCGTACATGGGTTCATGGGAGCAACATGTCGCCTGTCATGTGTCATATGAGGCAGCTGGTGTTGTACAACTCTCCCCTGACAGCCTCCCTTACCCATATTTTGGGGTGGTGACCCATCTCCCCATGTGTTTGTGTACAGTATGTTCGCAGGGACACCTTTTCAGTCAGATGTACAGCAGAGTTAGATGTGTTTTTGGTTGTCGTGTTTTACGGATACTGCATTTTCTGTCTACACCATCATATTTAGATCAGACATCACCAAGGTATATGTGCATGTGACTTGGCCATGATGTGCACAGGTTTGCACTTGTGCACATTCAGCCCATGTTTTTCAGCTGTGCCCCTGACCAACGCATACTGTGTGTGTGTTTGCGCTTATGTTTTGAATATGTCCTCCAGCATTGTCCAGGCATGGTACATTATCACGTGCTCTCATGGGTGTGTGCACCTGGGGGGCATGGTGGGGTGTACTACCTCTACTGTTGTGCTGCTTGCCTTGTCACCATGGTCCACATGTGTGGTGAGCTGTGAGCAGCAATGTGTCTTGTGTTTTGAGAGACAGGTGTTGAGCAACATTTATTTCTCTCATATGTAGGCATGCTGTGGAGATGCATCAACAGTTGATGTACATGGTAAATTGACATGTCTGGCTGACATTGTCTCCCTTCGCTGTGACCTGATGTGGCTATGCAGTACTTGGAGGAATTGATGAGGGCCGCATGATGCACACATAGGGTTTGTTTTAACTTTGCGAATTTGATATTACATCTGGCTGTACCTGTCCTGGGGTTTATGATCCTCACATGGACATGTTATGTAGCATCGCTGTAGACACAAACAGATGCATATAGTGTGTAGCTGTGAGATGCCCGTGTGACCTGGGATTGTACATAACCATATCCATGTGACAGCCATGCCTGCATTTACATGTACTGTTGGCGCTCATCTCCTTTTTTTTTATATGCATCTGCTGTAATTTGTGACTTTGCATCCCTTTGGTCTGTATTTTGTGTATTGTGATTCTTGGCAATCTGTTCTGTTTTGGCAAGGTGTCTAACAATACCATACTTCTCCTCTCGTGACACAGGGCAGGTGACATAACAGCACCATTTCCTCCACGCCATCTGGCTCACCATCCAACGTCTGTTGTGGGACTGACGTTCATCTTATTCTTTCCAGGGAGATGTGCCATTGGATGTTTGACCTATGTTGGTGGCACACAGGCCTGTGATGGACAATTTTGCTCTTTGACCGCTGACCTACCCATGATAGACCTGTACAACACACAGTGTGTGCCATGCTGTGGCTTTGTGTCGTGCTGCTGACAGGGACACAGATGGACTTTCATGGACTGTGTCATATTGGACGATGGCACTTTACTGTGCATGGCCAGGTTTGCATGGTGTGTTTTGCGATGATCTTTTGGCTGTCAAGGACACCTTGCTTTTGGGACACTGTGCGCATCAGGGACTGACATAATCTATGTATTTCTGACATCCTTCCACAGTTGGTTAGTGTATAGGTGTGTCCCATGTGTGTGACATGGCACACATGATATGTTACTTTGTGGGTTTCAACATCAGCATACAGCCATGTTTGTGGCACGGGGGCACACATGGAGGGATCCAATTGTCTATGTCCACCTGCCCCACACCTGAACAAGGTGCAGGTTCTGCCACATACACACTTTCATGTCCGCCACCATCCTTGTTAGATGTGTGGAGGGGCCAGGGGTGCTTAGATTCATGTGTGGCATCACTGTACCATGTTTGTGTACAGCTGGTGCCTGTGCTTCTCAATAACTATGTTTGTGAGACACTGCATGTGGACCTATGGCTCTGTGTGGTTCACTGTAGGCTGTCTGACCATCATTTGCATCTGGACATGCTAGTTATTGTATATGTTTACTGTACAGATGTGACACTCTGCATGTCTGTCCACGCGGTGCAGTGCACATTTGCAGAGTCCTGTTTTACCCCCTGCATTGACAACAGTCTCATTAGGCCATTATATTTGGTGTGGGTCAGAGTGGGTGTCCATTGTCCTCCTACACTTCAGCATTGCATGGACCATGCTATCGGTAGCCAAACACTGTCCACCAAACAAACAATGCAAGGGGACATACTGCACGGTGTTATGTCTGCACCTTTCAGGGAGTTGTGTGCTTTGTATTTTCTCTGTGTTCATGTGTCCCTGCTACCTGTTAGCATACAATCATTCAGCTCTAGATGATATTTGTCATGTACACTGAATACTTTCTGATGTGCCAATCAGCCATTATGTGGGAGGTTGGACATAACTTAATGAGGGTGTTTGTCACATGTCAACATTGTGCCAGCATATGTCTTTCTCTTTTGGGGGCCACCTGTGTTGCATGAGGGCTATGTTGGGGGGGGGGACATGTGATGTGTTTGGGGTCTTACGCTTACAACGCCTCGAGTCTACATGCCCTCATATGTAGCTCACACATTGTGGGCATGCAGCAGATGCTCGTGTAAGTGGCCCTGGAACCCAGTGCATATCATGCACCTGTTCCACCAGAGATCTCATGCCACTCAATTGTGCGCAGGCATTGACCTTTATGTGGCATGTGTGTTTGTACCTTGCTGACTGTGTTCCCATCTTTAAACAGGGAGGGGCTTACTTTGAACTTATGATTACACTGTGTACAGTAACTGGGAGGTGTGATACAAATAAATATATGTATTATACAGACATTAGTTCCTTTTGCTGCTTGGTCATGTTCACACACATGCACTACAATGTCTACCTTTGCATATGTCATGACTCCTTGTGACCTTGGGACTCCGTGGTTACCTTGACAATGTTCCTCGAGTTACTCTCCAAGGGCCACATGATCTGGTTTTCTGAAATGAGGCCTGGTTGCCTTGTGTGCATGACAGTTTTGTGACGACTAGGCTGCTCCTCCTCTCGTAGAGCACATTCACACTTGTGTCTACTGGTTTGCTTGCAAGGTGCATGTCCACCTGTGCTCACAACAGTGTACGATGGCAGCTGTGCATGTGTCTGGCATTTTGAACATCACAGGTTCTTACTGGTTCACATACAGACCCTGTCTTTGGCATATTATGTATTCCTTGGGCTCAGTGTATTATTTGTGGGTGTGGTTGGTGGCATGTGATTTCAAATAAGGTTATGCGTTTAGCCCACGATATGCTTTGTTTTTAATTATTTTGTACATTATGCTGACTTGACCATTAGTTCACTGCAGGTTAATCAACTCTACACACACCCTTGTCTGTGATCAGGGTGCAGCAGGGTGTGCACTGTGTGCTGCCTAGCCAGCAGATATCATCTGTTACATAGGTTTCTCTCATTATGTTGTTTACACTGCTGTGCACCTGGGGGTGTGGTGGTGCTGGGTTTCAGCAGGTGTGTGTTCACCCTTTTTCATGTGTTGCTCTCTGCTGTCCTGTCCATGATCAGTACATTGCTTCGCCACGCATCCTCCACTGCCCTTGGGGATACCTTGCTTTGCTCTTGTTATGTCTGTATATATTTATGTATTTGTTTTGGTATCCCACTTTTCACACGGTCAAGGGGGGTTTCATACGAGGGGGGGGGGAGGTTTTACATGTTGGCCACGGCCATTGCCAGGGGGGCTACATTGACGTTTTCAAATGGGGACATAGGACATACTATGGACATTGACAGATTGTGCACATTGTCATATTTGTATGGGGTGGGTTAGGGGTTGGATTAGTGGGGTTCCTGGGACAGTATGTTTTTCAGCTGTATTATAATGGATTAGTGGTCTGGGTTGTTACCAGGACATCTTGGGGGGCTGTGCATGATACATGGGGCATGAAGTTCAGGGTCTCGATTGCAGGTCCCTTGCGGGCATTTGGTTCATTTGTTGCTTACAGTACCGGAGTTGGTGGGGGCTTGTCTGGTAGTTGTGCCGTGGCCTGGGCGACACAGTCTGGTGTTGCTTTGGGGGTTGCGTGCTTCATGTATGACTTTGTTGGTATGTGGGAGGGCTTTGTATTGACTCCTTGCTTCAGGTGCCTGTATGTATGTTTCTTTCAGGATTGGGGTGATGTGGTCTGTATATTTTGCATGCTGTGTCTACAGCATCACATATCATTGTGTGTTTGTGCATGCGTCCCTGGTCCCAACTACAGACTGTGATCTGAAATGTACACAGGAGTTCTGCAGGTGCATTTGTTCATGGTTTCCCTTGTGGGTTTGCCTGTCCTTACAACCAGCATGCATGTAGCGTGAGGGCCTGGACTATTTCTGACTGCACCCTTTGCTAAGACACACACATTGGTGCTGTTTCCTACCTTTTTTTGCTTTTACATTTCTGGGGTTGTTGGTATGTGTGATTCCTCTCTGTTCTCTTGGATGTGCATGCGTGTCCTGCAGTTGTGTTTTCCATTTGTTTGACTGTCATATGTTGTCAGGTTTGTGCTGTGGACACATTGTACACTCATCTGAGTTGTGAGCCATGCATCTGTCCATCTTCTGTCTGCCAACTCTTGTGTCATGCTACCCTGATGTGCATGCAGCTGCAACCCTTCCTGCACTCCTACACCTTCCTGCATCACAACTCTCCATGTTGGTCGCTCCTGTGTTTGCTCTGCATATCATCGCTAGTCCACTGTAATCATGATATTTCACAGATCCTGCCATTTCAGCCCCTCTGCTGGACACATCTTCCCATCCACGGTTACACACCATCATTATAACATGGTACATTATCCATCACTCTGTACATAGCTACAGCTGGCACCGGTGTCTTTATCCATTTCTGTTGCCGCCACATAGCCTTGTGGAGATCTTTGTGGTACAGCACCTGTGATGTCAGTGTTTCTTATACTTTTGGATTGCCTTTCCTTTCGGCTCTGTGCAGTATTTGGGTTACATGTGCACTCGCATTTGATGATGTGGTTGTTTATGATGTGCATTGTGTAGCAGCCTAACGGAACGATACTCTGGCTAGGCTTGTGTTTAGATGGCAGCACAGCTTACTGTACAGTTGCATTCTGAGAAAACAGATGTCACTAAGCCAACCTTGGTCACTGCTCATTTGGCACCATGACCCCTGCACCATCACGCAATGCCCTAACCATTGTGCTACACTGCTGTTCCCTCCTGCATGTCTGCTCACCTACCTGGGATTTCCCTGCGTTAGACTGCACAGTGATGCCAGCACTGACTGTGCTTGGACCATGCCCTGCCTCATACGACAAACTGTAAAGCACCCTACACACGACATTGTGATTTCCTTGGTGGACAATGCGCTTTAGGATTTGACATGTGAGGTACCTTATATTGCGTCATATGCATCACCTGATATTACAGTGCTTTCATAGTGCATTTGCAAAGGGGAGTAACAACAATAACATGTAAAATGCCTCCTAGATCACTATTGCTCATGACAGATGATGGCTCGTCTAGCCGCTTCATTGGGCACTGCAGGGGATTGAACCCCCGATCCCTGCTCCATTGGTAGGCGTCGTTCCCATCGTGCTGTGGCTCAGCTCGTGTGCTTTCCCATCCGCGCGCCGCCTTATGCCGCACAACGTTCCTCTACCTCGTAAAGGATTAGTGCGCCGCCTTCTGCTGCCCACTATTTCGGTGCCTCCTAAAATGTTGCCTGAGCCTGCCGCTTCATTGGGCACTGTGGGGATTGAACCCCCGATCCCTGCTCCATTGGTAGGCGCCGTTCCCATCGTGCTGTGGCTCAGCTCGTGTGCTTTCCCATCCGCGCGCCGCCTTATGCCGCACAATGTTCCTCTACCTCGTAAAGGATTAGTGTGCCGCCTTCTGCTGCCCACTATTTCGGTGCCTCCTAAAATGTTGCCTGAGCCTGCCGCTTCATTGGGCACTGCGGGGATTGAACCCCCGATCCCTGCTCCATTGGTAGGCGTCGTTCCCATCGTGCTGTGGCTCAGCTCGTGTGCTTTCCCATCCGCGCGCCGCCTTATGCCGCACAAAGTTCCTCTACCTCGTAAAGGATTAGTGCGCCGCCTTCTGCTGCCCACTATTTCGGTGCCTCCTAAAATGTTGCCTGAGCCTGCCGCTTCATTGGGCACTGCGGGGATTGAACCCCCGATCCCTGCTCCATTGGTAGGCGCCGTTCCCATCGTGCTGTGGCTCAGCTCGTGTGCTTTCCCATCCGCGCGCCGCCTTATGCCGCACAACGTTCCTCTACCTCGTAAAGGATTAGTGCGCCGCCTTCTGCTGCCCACTATTTCGGTGCCTCCTAAAATGTTGCCTGAGCCTGCCGCTTCATTGGGCACTGCGGGGATTGAACCCCCGATCTCTGCTCCATTGGTAGGCGTCGTTCCCATCGTGCTGTGGCTCAGCTCGTGTGCTTTCCCATCCGCGCGCCGCCTTATGCCGCACAAAGTTCCTCTACCTCGTAAAGGATTAGTGCGCCGCCTTCTGCTGCCCACTATTTCGGTGCCTCCTAAAATGTTGCCTGAGCCTGCCGCTTCATTGGGCACTGCGGGGATTGAACCCCTGATCCCTGCTCCATTGGTAGGCGTCGTTCCCATCGTGCTGTGGCTCAGCTCGTGTGCTTTCCCATCCGCGCGCCGCCTTATGCCGCACAAAGTTCCTCTACCTCGTAAAGGATTAGTGCGCCGCCTTCTGCTGCCCACTATTTCGGTGCCTCCTAAAATGTTGCCTGAGCCTGCCGCTTCATTGGGCACTGCGGGGATTGAACCCCCGATCCCTGCTCCATTGGTAGGCGCCGTTCCCATCGTGCTGTGGCTCAGCTCGTGTGCTTTCCCATCCGCGCGCCGCCTTATGCCGCACAACGTTCCTCTACCTCGTAAAGGATTAGTGCGCCGCCTTCTGCTGCCCACTATTTCGGTGCCTCCTAAAATGTTGCCTGAGCCTGCCGCTTCATTGGGCACTGCGGGGATTGAACCCCCGATCCCTGCTCCATTGGTAGGCGTCGTTCCCATCATGCTGTGGCTCAGCTCGTGTGCTTTCCCATCCGCGCGCCGCCTTATGCCGCACAACGTTCCTCTACCTCGTAAAGGATTAGTGCGCCGCCTTCTGCTGCCCACTATTTCGGTGCCTCCTAAAATGTTGCCTGAGCCTGCCGCTTCATTGGGCACTGCGGGGATTGAACCCCCGATCCCTGCTCCATTGGTAGGCGTCGTTCCCATCGTGCTGTGGCTCAGCTCGTGTGCTTTTCCATCAGCGCGCCGCCTTCTCCCTCCCGCGCAGCTTTTCCAGGCGGTAATGTGCGGGACGCACATGTGCGGGGCGCACATTGGCGCATATGTAAACCGCGTGTTTTTCTTTTTCAGGACGCAACGCCCACTCCTTATATGGCACACGCACACTAGCGCGGCCCCGCACGTTATGAATGTTTAGTAAACATACCCCTATGTTTCTTGTCAAGAAGGCCTGTAGACATAGCCAGGGGCATGGACTGGGTGAAGCATTGGCAAAGTTGTGATGTGCACACAGATTATAAAATATGTTAATCTGTGCACATACTTCAATAATCTATGCATGGATATTTACACCTGCTACAGACTGCCTTTAAAATCAGCTCTCCCCAGCAGAGCGGCGATTCACAAATGCTGCCTCTCACTAGCACTGGAGCCTTCTCTCTGCCCCGCCATGCTCCCACCAGTAGCAGGAAGTTGAGTCAGAGGGGCTGTGAAATGATAGAGGGAATATTGCCAAATTGCTGCCACTGCTAGCGATTGTAAAGACAAGTCAGTGAAAGACCACAGAGAGAGGGAGGGAAGGAGAGATGTTGCAGTGTGGTTGGGGACTAGGGAGAAAGTTGGTAGCAATGTTGTAAACAGTACTGTCAGGATCTCGTCCTTAAGACAACTAATGTATTAAAAAATAATGTTCATTAAAATTTTAACATGTTAATTACATTAATAATACTAAGCAGGGTTGGGCCTGGTTAGTACTTGGATAAGAGACATCTTGGAATACCAAGCCTATATGTCTACTCCTGGACAAAAGGCCTTATAATCTACTTCCAATCATAAATGCAATGTGTGCCTTCAAGTCAATGCTGGCTCCTGGTGACCCAGCAGCCTTGGGTTTTCTTGGCAGTATGACTGGAAGTAGATTGCCAGGTTTTTCTTCCAAGGCAATGGAGGGTTAAGTGACTTGCCCAAGGCCACAAGAAGTGCTCTTGGAAACTGAACATTGGTCTCTTGGTTACCAAGCCAGTGCTCTAACCATTAAGCTCTTGCAAAGAAAATCCAGGGAATAGTCACAACATGGACAACTATTCACAAGGATCGCTAGAAGTTGGCATTGACTCGAAGGACTTTATAACAACAATGCATTAAACGCCCACCCTAACAGTTAACTCTCACAAAGTTTGTAGCCTGAATAAAGTTGGCCATTCTTTCCATTCCTGCCCACCAATCAGCATGCTTAATGAATGGGTATTTTCAATGGCAAAGGACATTGGAGCATATTTACGAAAATGTGCAATGTTAGCGCACTTTCCAACCCCAAAGATTAGTGTGCAGGCTGGCAATGGGGACATGTCCATATGTCCCTCTGCTGTTAATGTGTTGGAGCCAAACTAAACAGAAAGCAGGTGCACTTACTGTTACCCTTTGAGATGGAGGTAAGCGCATTCACACTAATAGCAACATTCAGGATCAGCATATGTCAATGACACCCATGCTAAATGCAATGTGCCATCACTGCCTACGTTCCTCCCCTAACCCACCCAGTCCATGCCCTATCCTGCACTAAGTGGTTAGTGTGAGACTTTTACCATGCTACATTGCACTGGCAGTGCAGTTTAGTAAACATGGCCCATTGTGAGTCCATGTCATTCATACTTAGTAGAGAGGTATATTCATTTCCAGAAAAATTGTCAAAATGCAATGAATGAAACCATTTTGAGTTCATATGCCTCTAAATTAACCAAATGTACCTGGGTCCTAAATGTGTCCAAAATCCTATTTGCTTTCCCATGCTCATTTTAGCAAATGAGGTCAGGAATATAGCACTTAGTTTTGCTTGGTTAGTGTGAGGTTAACTGTGGCCCTTTGGAAGTGGAGACTGGAGACTTGCATTGTTATCTCTGGGCAGTAGAAGAGAAGATAAGCCCCTAGAGTAGCCCATTCGCCCAGCATTTGGTCAAAATCAACATGTATTAGGTACAACCATGCCACAGTAACTGCCAGGGGCATGGCCAGGATATGCCTGACACTTACAACATAGGAAAGTCCTTTGTGTGCATGCCAGCCTTTGGCAGTTACCACGGGTACATTTAATGCCATCGCTGGAGGTGATGTTAAGTGAACCCACACTAGCTACACATTGGTGATTATTACAAGGGGGAGGAGTGGCCTAGTGGTTGCGGTAAGATATCCCAGGCCAGAGAGCCAGGGGCTTGAATCTCACTACAGGACAGCAGCCTTGGGCCAGAAGGACTGGGGTTTCTAGTCCCACAGGTGGCCTTGGGCAAGCCACTTAACTCTCCATTACCTCAGGTACAAACACATAGATTGTGAGTCCTTCAGGGACAAGATTAAAATATATATATAGTACCCGAATGTGCACCACTTTGACTGGTAGAAAAACAGTACATAAACCTATTTAAATAAGTGCTGATGGCAGTGCTTGCCATGATGTGCAGTCAATAACCACTCTGCTCACCCAACATGTGATGTGCAGTTAGCACATATTTCAGTGCATGCCAATTGCCCCACCTGCATGATAACATTTACTGCACACGTTAACCACATAGTTCCTTTAATAAACATGGCCAAGGACAAGGATATACTCTCTGGTAGTCCAACGGGATAAAGAAAGACTGAAATATTTCTACATTACTATAATCCAGTGCCAACCGCCAGGCACATTAGGAAGTACTGTAAACACTGCCCATTTAGAACCAACAGCAAACCCACCGTATCATAACAGCACTACCAGGACTCATAAAGCACCAGACCCTACCTATCAAAACGCAACACTGCAAATATTAAACCAATACATTTCAGAGAATAACAATACATGACCTACTGGGGAAAGAGAACAAGTGGCAATGTCAAATAGGAATTACATAAACAGAATACCTCAGCTCAGTTACACATGCAGAACATAGACCATCACCAAACAAGGAATCACAATTTAGAAACAGGAAGGCAATAATTAAACTGGGAACCCCAAAAGCCAAACTTGGAATGTACAACAACACTGTAGAAATAAAACTATAAATTAATTTCCTCTTGTACTAAATAAAGCACAGATGTTAATGATTCACATTTCCCAGAGCTGACATATTCCAGTTAATAAATTCAAAATAAAGAGTTATTTTTCTACCTTTTGTGCATTGTTTTTCCAGTTGCAATTGCTCCAGCCACTTTCTTTTGGTTTCTTCGTGTCTTCTGCTAGCTCTCCATCATCTGCTGTCCATTTGTCATTTCTTTTCTCCTCTAGTTTTTTTTCCATTCTCTCTCTACATCTGCTTTAGCATACTAATCTTTCTCCTTTTGCTCTTTCCTCATTCCTATTTCATCCACTCAAATTTTACCCCTCCATCCTCACTTACTCTCCCAATACCCGGCCAATTGAAGATTTTTCTTCCCTCCCACACTGAATATTTTCCCCTCTCCATTTCACTCTCCCAGCCCCATCCCATTCTAATCCTCCCCCAACAACAGCTCCCTTCTAGTTCCAGCCCCACCCAGCATCTGCTCCCTTCTAGCCCCCGCATCAGCCCATTTCCAGTCCTAGCCCCCCATCAGCCCATTTCCAGTCCTATCCTAGCCCCACCATCAGCCCATTTCCAGTCCTAGTTCCACCATCCATTTCCCATCCTATCCATGTCCCTCCATCAGCTCATTTCCAATCCCAGCCCCCCATCAGCCGATTTCCAATCCTTTTCTAGCCCCATCATCAGCCCATGTCAAATCCTAGCTCCCCTCCACTCAGCCCATTTCCAATCCAAGCCCCCCAATGATCCTACTTCCAGTTCTAGCCACTCCATGAGTCCTTTTCATTCGAAGCCCCCACCACAGCCCATTTCCAATCTTAGCATCCCCCAACAGCCCATTTCCAGTCCTATTCTAGCACCTTCATCAGCCCATTTCCTGTCCTAGCTCCCCCCCCACTCAGCCCATTTCCAGTCCTAGCTTCCTCCCCTCACAGCCCATTTCCATTCCAAGCCCCCCTCCCCATCAGCTATTTGCAGTTCAAGCCCTCCTTCCACTCAGCCCATTTCCATTCCAAGCCCCCGTCCCCATCCCCATCAGCTATTTGCAGTTCAAGTCCCCCCTTCCACTCAGCCCATTACCAGTCCTAGCCCCCCCTAGCCCATTACCAGTCCTAACCCCCCATCAGCCCACCTCCAGTCCTAACTCCCCCATCAGCCCATTTCCATTCTTAGCCTCCCCTGTAGCCCATTGCCAGTTCTAACTCCCCCATCAGCCCATTTCCAGTGCTAGCCCCCCATAGCCCATTACCCTTCCTAGCCTCCCATCAGCCCATTTCCAATCCTAGCCCCCCCATAGCCCATTACCAGTCCTAACCTCCCCATCAGCCCATTTCCAGTCCTAGCCCCCCCATAGCTCATTACCAGTCCTAACCCCCATCAGCCCATTTCCAGTCCTAGCCCCCCCCCATAGCCCATTAGCAGTCCTAACCCCCCCATAGCCCATTAGCAGTCCTAGACCCCCCCCCAGCCCATTACCAGTCCTAACCTCCTCCCCCCATCAGTCCAGGGAAACTTTAAAAGAAAAAACAAACTTGCTGCTGCCGCTGCCGCCGTGGCAGCGGCAGAATCAAGTGTCTCCCGCGGGGCCCCCGCCCATCCAACAGAGCCCTCCCTCCTGTCTGGCAGAGCCCTCCCTCGATCACTCTCCTCGGCGCAGTTTTCAGAGCCATGAAGGGGACTCTTTCCTTCTCGCGGTTCTGTTAAGCCGGCCGGGGCTGATGGGAAACAGGAAATGCCTGGCTTTCTTCTAAAGTATACATATTAAGATCTTTAAGTCTGTCCTCATATGCTTTATAACGAAGATCACTAATCATTTTTACAACCACCCTCTGCACCATCTTTAACCTATTTATATCCTTTTGAAAGCGTAGTCTCCAGAATTGCACATAATACTCCAAATGAGGTCACACCAGAGACTTATATAGAGGCACTATCACCTCCGTTTTTTCTGCTGGCCATTCCTTTCCCTATGCACCCAAGCATCGTTCTGGCTTTTGTTGTTGCCTTTTCTACCTGTTTAGCTATTTTAAGATCATCAGACACAATTATGCCCAGGTCCCGCTCTTCTTTTGTGGAGAGAAGTACTTCACCCCCTACACTATACCGTTCCCTTGGAGTTTTGCAGCCCAAATGTATGACCCTGCATTTTTTAGCATTAAATCTCAGCTGCCAAATTCTAGCCCATAGTTCAAGCTTAACTCGATGCCACCTCATGTTATCTACTCCTTCCTGGGTGCCTACTCTATTGCAGATTTTGGTATCATCCACAAAGAGGCAAACCTTACCCGACAACCCTTCCACAATATCACTAACAAAGATGTTTAAAAGAATCAGACCAAGGACAGATCCCTTCTGCCTCTGTCTAGACAGAGATCCCAATGCTAGTTTATGGACCGGTTCTATGTGTAGAATGTCTGCATGCTGAAGCTCTCAGGAAACAAGTGGATGAGCTCAAAGAAGAGGTGGTGAGGCAAGTTCATTGATGAGATGCTTCTTGAAACATCCAAGTTCTCTGACAGAGGTGAAGATGGGAGACTACAGAATGAAGAAAGTTGGACATGAGTCACCAGATCATGCATAATCAAAACTCCTCCTCCAGCCCTTGGATTGAAGAACCATTACGCAGTCCTGGAAGTGGAGGAGGTGAAAGCACACCAGTAAAGGGAAGAACCAGAGCTCATGCACCCCAAAGTTGCAGAATAAGTAACCACAAGGAAACAAAAGGTAGTGGTGGTTGCTGACTCTCTTCTGAAAGGCACTGAGGCATCCATCTGCCAACCATACTTGATGTCCAGAGATGTGTGCTGTCTGCCAGGTGCCAAAATCTGCAATGTTACAGAGAGTTTGCCGAGACTCATCAAGCCTACTGACTATTATCCAATGTTGCTCATTCATGTCAACACAAATGATACTGCTAGGTATCCCTCTAAGCAGATCAAAAATGACTTCATGGCTCTGGGACAGAGGGTAAAGTAGATAGGTGCGCAGGTAGTATTCTCTTCAATTGTCCCTGTTGAGAGTAAAGGCCAAGGCAGAGAAGCTCACATCCTGGAGATGAATGCATGGCTATGTGGATGGTGCCATCGAGAGCGTTTTGGTCTCCTGGACAAAGTATGATGTTCCAAGGGCTGCAGAGCAGAGACGGTGTCCATCTATCCAAGAAGGGTCAAATGTCTTCAACAGCAGACTTATAATACCAATTAGGTTTTGCACGCTCAAAATTCACCACTAGAAACACTAGTGCTATATACTGTGAATGTTTCACTTCTCATTGCGGTCGGTCGGAGAAAAGACAGCTGATTCCTTGACAGTGAGAAGCAACAAGGTTTTTCAGTTTTTTGAGCTGTTACGTGGGCAGCATGAGGGTGGCAATCCCCTGAGGAAACGGACGTTAGTGAAACACTACGGACGCCTTTGTCACGGCGTCGGGATTGACTAAAAGATAGACATTGTAATCAAGAACTACAGCTTCATATGGGCTAAGTACTCACTTGTTTGGATGTACTAATATGGGATTAAAAGAGCAATAACAGTAACAGTTTTTTCATCTACAAGACTTTAAATAAAAGTTAAAAAGAGTGGAAAAAGTGGGACATCAGTATTAGGAAAATCAGCTACATATGAGCTTAAGAACGACTTTTCATACTGTAGAAGGTCATTGATGCAAAGGAAGCACTACGTACGGACTGTTGTTCAGTTCATGACAAAGTGCTAAAATCTGTCTGAGACCTCACTGCAATGAGAAGTGAAACATTCACAGTATATAGCACTAGTGTTTCTAGTGGTGAATTTTGGCACCATCCACATAGCCATGCATTCATCTCCAGGATGTGAGCTTCTCTGCCTTGGCCTTTACTCTCAACAGGGACAATTGAAGAGAATACTACCTGCGCACCTATCTACTTTACCCTCTGTCCCAGAGCCATGAAGTCACTTTTGATGTGCTCAGAGGGATACATAGCAGTATCATTTGTGCTGACATGAATGAGCCACATTGGATAATAGTCAGTAGGACTGCGTAATGGTTCTTCAATTCAAGGGCTGGAGGAGGAGTGTTGATTATGCAGGATCTGGTGACTCATGTCCAACTTTCTTCATTCTGTAGTCTCCCATCTTCACCTCTGTCAGAGAACTTGGATGTTTCAAGAAGCATCTCATCAATGAACTTGCTTCACCACCTCTTCTTTGAGCTCAACCACTTGTTTCCTGAGAGCTTCAGCATGCAGACATTCTACACATAGAACCAGTCCATAAACTGGCATTGGGATCTCTGTCTAGACAGAGGCAGAATCTGTAATGGGGGCAACAGTTTTAGCAATACAATAACACTTTAGCCAACCCTGTAAATTCTTTGTTTCTTAAGAGTCCCTAACAAGGGATGGACTGGTTTTACTGAAGCCTCAAGGACAGAGACTGCTGCAGAGACAGTGAGAAGAGAATCAGAGCTAGAGACTAGTAACAGGCAATGAGAGACAGCTACATACAAAAGCTGTCATGTGATAAAGGTAAAACAATATATATTAATTTTGACTTTGAAGACTTTTGGGATATTTTATTTGCATTTTTAAAATGCTTAATATTTTAGGTGTAATAACTGATACCAGTTTGTTACAGAGCTCTGTTTATGTTTGTCCTATTCTCTGCGGTATTTAGCACATTTTTTTAAATGATTTTCCTTAGAAGAAGTTATATACATTGTACGTTTTACAATAGCTTTAGTTGTATGCTAAGAATAAGGGAATCCAGGGTTCAGATTCTGCTGATACTCCTTGTAACCTTGGGCAGTCACTTTGCCCTCCATTGTCTCAGATACAAACTTAGGTTATAAGGTCTCTTGAACAGGGATCTAGATACTGTATCTGAAAAATAATTTACCTTGAACCGGGGTTAGGAAAGGTGAGTAATTATATCTAAATTTAACCTTGCCCCATCCCATCTCAGCCACCCACCTCCCTGAGGCTCACAATCCACTTTCAGCTGTCTGCAACAAGGCCACCAAGACCCTCAACTTCTTGATGACCCAAGCATCTCACTTCCTCTACCTCTTCCCCTTGGCAAGAAAAGAGTTGCTTATCGCTTGCTGTCCCATTGCTGTAAAAATTGTGCTGGCCAAGTTCTTCACACTTTAAACTATATATAGTCAGCCAGCATGGTTTTGAGCATGTTGTGCAAGACAGCAGGAGCAATGCACCTCTCATTTTGCCTTAGAAAGCCACGAGAGATTAGATATGTCTGAGAGGAGGGGGTGTCTGGTGGGCTTCTGGAGATTCTTGGCAGCTTTGTTGCTGTGTTGGGGGAGAGATTGGGAGTAAGGAGTTCAGGTTCAAGCTGACGTGTTCTGTGATGGTGCTAAGCAGTATATGTTTTCTAGAAAAAAGGTGACAATATTCATGCAGACCTTTTACATTAATACATGAGAACCATGGATCAATTTTAGCAGGCAATAAAAAAGGTATCAGTACTTTGTACCACCACATACCCCCTCAAAAAAATCCCTGATAGTAAGAAATCAACATCTGAGTAGCCTTGTGTTGAGCAGGAAGGGGGGTGTGAGTTGCTAAGAGGCTAGCACACTGAAGCAATGATGCAAGGTCACTCACATGTAATTTTTTTTCACAATTCAGTGACTGTGAGATTAACACAATTTTATGTGCATGATATGACACAAAAACATGGCAAAAGAAAATTCTTTGCAGTAAATCTCTACAGCAGAAGTCAAAATCCAACACAAAAATAGCATCTCTTGGAAAAGCAGCTGAGGGGAGATATGATAAAAGTCTATAAAATAATGAATGGAGTGGACTGGGTAAACATAGATTGGTTGTTTACTTCTTCAAAAGTAGAAAGACTAGGGGACACGCAATGAAGCTACAGTGTAGCCCATTTAAGACAAATAGGAGAAAATATTTTTTCACTCAACATGTAATCAAACTCTGTAATTCATTACGGGAGGATGTAGTAAAAGCTCTGGTGTAGCTGGGTTTAAAAAGGGTTTGGACAAATTCCTGGAAGAAAAGTCCCTGGTCCAAAATGGCAGCTCTGATTTTTAACATCTGTCTCGCAATACTACCACTGGGGGATCAAGCTACAAAAAAAGGAACATTTCCCTCCTTAACAACACAAATACTATATCATATCAGAAAGATCCATAATAATATCTTTTCTGTCATTTAGAGTACTGAAAGATACATTTCATGCAGTTGCAACAGATACAAGAATATACAAGATATTAAATTATTTTTTCCTAGAAAACAAATGTTAACAAATTTCTTAGCCACACAGATAAAAGGTTTTCTTCAGGGTCATGAAGAGGGAATGCCAGAAGGGTAGGCAAGATGGACATGCTGTGACTGTAACAGAACCAAGTAGGGCAGTGACAGTGAATCCAAACCTTAAGGATGGCCTCATAAGATGGGGTTTCAAGATATCAACAATGAATATGCATAGGATGGATTTGCATACAATGGAGGCAGGGTATGGCAGTTTTTTACTAGAAATGCTAGATTTCTGTTTTTCCTTTCCCTTCATTGAATCTTACGAAGTAGGGCTATGCAAGAGTTTTTGAGAATGCTGTATAAGGAACAGCAGTGATGAAAGTCTGACAAAACTTTATTGATTTGTAAATCCTTAATTCAAGGTTGGAATAAATCCACTGGACTGCCACTGCCTAACTCAAGATGATATAAAAAAATGAATGAGATTTATGAATATTTTACTGGCACTGATCATCTATTTTTGAATTGAGGCGCATGTTCACTAAGCCCAGGGCTGGCCCAGGGCAAACTATCTATTTATCTAATTTTTTTTCTATACTGCTTTTCACCGGGTTGAAGCAGTTTACAAGCCATGAAACGTTGACAGGTTACAGTGAATGATAACGTATATGTAGGAAGGTGCTTGGAAAGCAAGTTAGAGAACCATTACTGTACGTGTCACAATAAACGGGACGTATATACATGGTAGATATATTATTCAGGAGGAGTGAATGATGCACAATGAGGGGGAGATTGGGAGAAGTTCTTAATAAGCAAACTAGGAGGTCACCTAGGGCTGAAGCTTCTGGGGCGGCAAAACAAAAAAGCTGGACATTCAAACTGAACCATAGATTCTGAAAGCTGTGGGGGGGGGGGGGCATGAGGCTTAAGATTTGCCTAGGGCACCAACACCTTGAACCAACTCTGAGGCTGGCCCTGAATAAGCCCCACACTAGTAATGTGAAATTGAGCGCATTACTAGTGCGGGGCACCATGCTAGATGCAGGGGGGGGGAGGAGGCAGAGACAACTGCCTCACTGAATTTAGCGCAGCTCACCACATTAAAACTGCAGCAGGGAGCAGCTACTGCCACCATTGTGCTAGCAGTTATTGCTCTCTGCCAAGCACTGGCAGCATGAGCTTTCAAGACCTGTGTTAGTGGTGCCATGGTGGTGCCACTACCCAAGCAACGTAAGCTGTTTAGCTCTGGGCACTGTACTATTTTTCAGCATGGTGCCAAACATGCACAGTACACTAACCCTGAGCTACCCAGGTAGCGTGGTTTAGTAAACATGCTCCTTAGAGTGAGGTCAAGTCTAAAAACTCATATAAAGGGAGCTTATTCTATTTCCTTCATAAGGTGTACCAATAACCTATTAACCATGCTTCTTTAACATCTGATGTAACTATTTTTATTTGCTGATGTCTACAATTAGTTTTCTGCTGGGATTGTTTCTAGGTGCTGAATCTTGATTAGTTGAGCCCATGATGAATGTGTGATAATGATGAAGTTTGAACCTGAATCTCTACATTTCTTATCTCTATAATAAAATATTGAAGTATTTGACCTTTGATTTTGACATCTTGAAGATTTATCATACCTTTTCTGCTTCCTCCTTGTCAATTTTTCAGACAGAAAACCTGAGCTTGTCATTGGGTCCAAATGGACTTCAAGAAAGGGTATAAAGACAATGATGCTGTCTTGGCATCTTGTTTTCTCACTTTGACACTCTATCAGATTTGCCCATTACACTAATATATAACAGCTCTGAGGCCTTTTTTGTTCCTTAAAAGCTGGGCTGGCCCATCCATTGAGTGAGAATGTTGTTCGCACAGGGCCCTGCATGAACCACATTCTCGCTCAATGGACAGCTGCAGAGGGAGCCGGGGAAGTCCACGCGAGGCCCCGGCTCCTTCTGCACAGCCCACCAGCGTGAAAAGCCTTTTCGTTCACGCTGGCAGCTTTTTTAATGAAGCCGCGAATGCCGGGAGAGGTTAAAGGGCATTGCTCTTCACGCTGGCAGGCTGTGCAGAGGGAGCTGGGGCCTCGCGTGGGCTTCCCCGGTTCCCTCTGCAGCCCCTTAGACGGCACGGGACTCTTCGGAGGGGACGCGGCTAGGACTGGATGGGCTGTGATGGGGGGGGGAACCGACTGGAAATGGGCTGTGATGGGGGGGAACAGACTGGAAATGGGCTGTGATGGGGGGGAAACAGACTGCAATTGGGCTGTGATGGGGGGAGGACTGCAAGTGGGCTATGATGGAGGGGGGACGGATGGACTGGAAATGGGCTGTGATGGGGGGAAATGGACTGCAGTTGGGCTGTGATGGGGGGCACTGCAAGTGGGCTGTGATGGTGGGGGGGAATGGACTGGAAATGGGCTGTGATGGGGGGAACAGACGACAATTGGGCTGTGATGGGGGAGGAGGACTGCAAGTGCGGTATGATGGAGGGGGGAACGGACTGGAAATGGGCTGTGATGTTTGGGGTGATAGGACTGCAAATGGGCTGTGATGGTGGGGGGAATGGACAAAATGGGCTGTGATGGTGGGGGGGGGAACTTGGACTGCAAATGGGCTGATGAAGAACTGGATTAGGACTGGAAATGGGCTGATGGGGGATGGAATAGGACAAAATGGGCTGACGAGGGGGCTAGGATTGGAAATTGGCTGATGGGGGAGCTTGGAGTAGAAATGGGCTGATGGGGGACTGGAATGGAACTGGAAAAGAGCATATGGGGGGGGGGGGCTAGGACTGGAAATGGGCTGACGAGAAGCTGGAATAGGACTAGAAATGGGCTGATGGGGGGAACATGGACTGCAAATGGATGATGGGCTGGAATAGGACTGGAAATGGGCTGATGGGGGCTGGAATAGTACTGGAAATGGGCTGATGGTGGTAGCTTGGAGTGGAAATGGGCTGATGTGGAAGCTTGGGAGACTGGGACTAGAAGGGGAAGATGCTGGTGCTCTAGAACTATAAGGGAGCTGATTTTGGGGGAGGACTAGAAAGGGATGGGGAATGAGAATGGAGAGGGGAAAAGATATTTTGTGTGGGAGGGAAGAAAAGTCTACGATGGGCCGGGTATTGGAAGAGTAAGTGGAGATTGAGAATGGAAAGGTGAAATTTGAGTGGATGATAAAGGAATAAGGAAAGAAATAGAGGAAAGAGCAAAAGGGGAAAGATCAGTATGTTAAAGCAGATATACAGTAGAGAAAAAATTTGGAAAAAAATCTAAAAGAGAAGAAAGGACAAATGGATACCTCGCAGAAGACACAAAGAAGCCAGAAGAAAGTGACTACAGCAATTGCAATTGAAAAAGAAAATGCACAAGCAACAAAAGGTAGAAAAATACTTTTTTATTTTTAATTTATTAACTGGAATATATCAGCTCTGGGAAATGTGCATCGTTAGCGTATTTTGTGTTTTGTTTAGTACAAGAGGAAATTAATTTATAGTTTTATTTCTCCAGTGTTGTTGTACATCCCATGTTTGGCTTTTGGGGTTCCCAGTTTAATTATTGTCTTCCTATTTCTGAATTGTGATCCATTGTTCTTTGGTGACGGTCTATGTTCTGCATTTTAACCAAGCTGAGGTATTCTGTTCATGTAGTTTCTATTTGACCGTGTCACATGTTCTCTTTCCCCAGTAGGAGATGCATTGGTATTCTCTGAGATGTATTGGTTTAATATTTGCAGTGTTGCCTTTTGATAGTTAGGGTTTGGTGCTTTGTGAGTCTTGGTAGTTCTGTTATGATAGGATGGATTTGCTATGAGTTCTAAATGGCCAGTGTTTATAGTACTTCCTAATGGGCCTGGCGGTTGGCACTGGAATATAGTAACGTAGAAATCTGTTAGTCTTTCTTTATCCAGACACTCATTAAGAAGCATGTTTACCAAAAATGCATGTTAACGTTATGCAAATATTTATGCAAATTAGGTTCCCTATGCAAATGAGGCCCCACAATTAATCTCTGCACATGGCCCCGCATCCCCCTTGGGCCGCCCCTGCTTAAAAGGCACATTTTAGATAGGCCATTTTAGGTAGGCCCTAGAATGTACAAGTCAAAACGTCATTTACAGTAGGTGCCCAATAGGATGTACAAGTCAAACGTCCAAAATTCCATAGGCGGGGCAGAAGAGAAGATGGACGTTGCCATCCCTGAAAGATAAACGTCTCCATTAACGTCTCAGAAAACAGGGATCTGCAGAAGAATGGTCTAGACATGTGCAGGGAGATTGCAACTTCAGAAATGTGTGAAAGATAGATGTGGCAGGACCCTATAACATAGACATGTCAGCATCAGTACTTCAGAATCTGTATGTGGATATGTTTTTATATACTTGTGCGAACCAGCCATTTGGAAATGGATGCATGAAGTGATACAGTAGTACTCCAAGAGCCCTTGATATTTAGCTGCTGCACTTTTTTGAGGAGAAAAATCTTGGGGAATTGAAATGATATTTTTCTGTTATCTGCACTGCTGACAGCTGGCTGAAACAAGTGACGTTTGCAATGCCGAGGAACAGGTCTAAATCTGAAATCGAAGATGCACATGGATCATTTTTGGACCACCTTGGACCCATCATGTGACTTGTGACTGTGAAAAGTAACTTGTGATTTGAACATGTTCAAGGTAGACGTACATTTCTGGGCCTTTCTAGAATGGCTTTTGAGACATGCATCTGATTTGCACTTGTCAGTGTTTGTTTTCACATGTGCAGACGGCAAATAAAGCTTCTAAAATACCTCTCCAAAATAATATACATTAATTGTTTTTCAAGGTCATATTTTTATGTTAGACAACGCATCTAAATCTGTATCTGTGGGGTAAGAACTGTAAAGGCATGCATTAGAAACAGTGGGGCCGCTTGTTAGAAAATAACATTTTAATAAACGATAGCAAATGACGATAAACCTAATTACCGTCAAACGGAGCTTATTTTGAAGGCTTATTCTTAGCCCTTCATATAACCTTCAAGATGGATGCAGTTTCCTGTTAAGTCTGACACACATCTGGTTTACAACAGAGGCATGCGATGAAATTTCAACCAGAAAGTCATTTGTTTCTGGGTATGCGTTTTCACATTATCATTCATATCAAGGAACTTCTGGTCTTTGTCTAGCATATACTTTATTAGACATTTACAATGCTTTCTCTATAAAATGGGAATATGCTTACATTGTGAGCATTCCTATGTTATAGTGGTTTTTATTCATAGGTGATTGCAAATTATGAATGTAGATGCTTATTTTCCAGCTAATTAGGAATTCTTTGAGGGTACAAAAAAATCAATGTTTTGTACCCTCAAAGATTTTGTAGAATTACATCTGTATGTTTGTGTCACAAGGTGCAGAAAAGGCACAAAAATTGAGTATAGAATACAAGTCACGTCAAGGGATGAATGAGAAGTGGTAATTTTTTTCAGTGTTTATCCAACAAACATGTATTTAAATTTGTTTGCACCAGGGGTGCTGCCAGTTAAAAGCTAAAATCAGAAGCTCTATTTATAATTACAAAGAAAGATGAACTGAAAGTCAGCAATTAACTTTGAGTTTTTCTTCCCCACTTAATGGTGATATTCTTGCACTAACCAAGACAGATGGGCATGGTGAAGGGCTTCCTCCAAAGTTCTTATTTTCTACTTTCCTGATGTGCAAAAGCACAAGGTCACCATTAGTTAAAAAGAATCCCTTCAACTGTCAGAGCCCTACATAAAAAATCAACTTCCCTTCCCTCCATATAACCTTTGCAGAAGCAAAATACCCTAGCTGTGATTGCTACAGAAAGAAAAACTAATTTTGTTTTGCTGCAACCTTGGATCCCAACCTTGGAACAAAATGGTGTTGGGACAGGAGAGGATGACCAGAAAAAAAATACACCGGGTAAGTCACACTAACAAACAACTCTGCTGGTCTGGCTTTCCCAGAAGGAAAAAAGTGCTCCTAAGAGATTTATAAGCACATACATTATAAATGGGAGAGGCTGAAGTTTAAACTGTGATGAAGCATTCTCTACTGGGTAGCTAAGGTCCTCGGTGATTTAAAGAGCTGACATTTACTGTGTATAAACCTATTATTCAGAATGGCTGTTTGTGTATAGACGATATTTTAAAATGGCTCAGCATAGATGAAAAATTCTTATTAAAACAGAAAAACACTTTAACTAGATAACACTTTCGTAGTTTAGAGTGCTATAAAGTCTAACTGTCCAAAAATGTGAAAAGTGAGGGTCTCCTACAGGACCGAACAGGCCTCACAAAATTACTGCCAGTACAATTCAGTAAATTAGGATCTAAACAAAAACGTTATTGAAAACTGGTCCTTGAAATGATGCATGATATATTTATCCTTTTTTTTTTAAGATAGAGCTGTATTGGTAGACTGCCAGGAAATGACACTGTCTAAAGCTATGTGAGTAATGGAACACTTGGATTCAATTTTAGATATTTTCCAATGTCGCCATCTACATATCGTATAGTAAAACAATAAGGTGGAAACAACTTTGCAACTAATTTGGGGGCTAATTTACTAAGCTATGTTAACTGATTAATGCAGTATTAGCATGCACTAGCAGTGCAGCTCTGCATTAAAAGCACATGCTAATTGTCAAGTTAAACAGCTAACATGGAAAATGCCATATCAGGTGGGGACTGAGTAAAGACTGCGCCTTACAGTTAATGCTGAGGTTGTTACGGCACATTAACTGTTAATGCAGGAGCTTGAGCTATGGAGTCTCAAGAACCTGGTTTAGCTGTGTCATGTGTTATTGACTGGGCCATAAACACGCGTTAACTTTTTATCCGTCTTAACTGCATGGTAGCCCTTCAAAAAAGCTGGGAACAGTCCTAGCAATTAATACGAAGATTTTGCAGTTACTGTTTGCTAATTTTAGCCATTACCATATGGTAACTGTAAACCCTTACCATATCTTAGTAAATAGAAGCCTTAAAGTTTTAGAATGATGTTTCAATTCACAATTTAGAACGAATATTTTTACGAACCAGTCACTGGTTTAGAAATGTTTTAATGTTCCCAAAATAAGCTTTGTAAAGCAGTCACTTTTTTTTTTACTATAAGACCTCTGACCTCACATATCTGTTTCCACATTAGAGAAATTTTAGGTGAAAATGATAAAACTACCGTCTGCTTTCCTACTTAAACCAAAAGCATTCCAATATAGTTTGAAAGATTTTGTATGAAATATTATCTCAAAAATGATTTATCGAGTATTAGGAGTTTTACATTGAACTCTTATTTTATGAGAGTTTTTGGCATTATGATATTCATTATAAAACTGGAATGGAACATACTATGCAGGGCTCCAAGAGGTAATATTTTATGAAGCCTTTAGTCGCCATTCTTATATAATACTCAGCTCTCAATCTTGTCATACACTTTAGGTGAATTTATCCAATTTGAGCTCCGCATCTTAGCTTTACTCCAGTTATGACAATTTTATTTGAGTTTTTAAAATATTGCATGAATAATATCAGTTCTATACAAGATGTATACAAGATATAAGACTGAAAGTGGGAGTCACGTGACGCAAAGCTTTGGGGAGGGCAAGCTCCTGCAAAACCCTCTCAAAAACAGCAAATCTCTTGTAGAATGGACCGTACAGGACTAAAGTGGGTACATACCTCCTGGAGGACCCCTGCTTGCGGAAGCAGAATGTCTATGATGATAGCCAGTCGTGAAAGCTTGGTATGTTCACTAGACACCCTAAAGGCAGAAGAGACAAGCTGGCTGAGACTAAAACGTTGGCAGAGGCATCGAAACCGCCAGAAGCAGATGTGGGTGATTTAGCGCTAGACATATCAAAACTGTAACCGCAGCCTTGGAAGAGCACTTAAATGAACTTCAATAAGTGCTGGACAATAATAGAGAAAAATTTGATCATGGGCTGCAACAACTGGAATAAGCAGAGGCCCAACTTGGAGTGCAAGGGGACCAGAGTGCTTGTTTCACTTAGGAAGTGGTAGAACTACAACAGGAGAATGGGATGCTATTTGAAGAGCAACAGAATCAAGCCTGGAGGAGCAACCTACATATAATAGGACTGCCAGAAACAGTTTTGAACAGGAACTCTACAATTTCTTTGAAAAATGGTTGCCTGTGCAGGTAGGCTTTCAGGTGGCAGAGGGCGTAAGGGCGTATGGTGGTATGAGTGAGCATATCATACAGACCCAAAGCATGCAGATGATGGAAGGCCTTATGCAGCCATTGCTAGATATCTGACTTGGTCAGAGAAGGAGAAGGTGCTTCAGGAATTTTGACATCTTCAAATCCTTGAATAGAAGGGCAAAGCACTGTTGTTGTTCAATAATTATTCCACAAGAGTAGCAGCACAGTGCAATGAGTTTGCCCCATTATGCTCTGCACTACATGAGAAAGGGATCAAATTTGCTCTGCTGTTCCCAACATGACTGCAGGTCCTCCATGAGGAAAAACCTCATTAGTTTTAGACCATGGGAGAGAGGAGGCAATTTTTTGAATGTTGCAACCATGGTGAGTCCTCATAATCCTTGTATTTTTTCTAACCTTTGGAGAGGGCCAGCCTATGAACGTGGGAGTCTGGAGCTGAATAGATAGCGGGCTTAAAAAGATCATAGATGCCCTTGGTGGACTTTATGGAAATACTGTTTTGAGTGAAGCTGATGTACATATGTTTGTTGGCCTAACAGATGAGTGGTGAATCAGTAAGTGAAAGCATGACCTCATAGTGTGCCACAGAAAAGATGGAAGAAGTGATCAATGACTCATTATTTGAGGGAGTGGTGGGCTGCTGGGGAGACCTTTTTAATTTTCTGGAAGTTACTCCATTTGGTAGTGGTTTGCTTTCTTCCCTTTTGTTCCCCCCCCCCCCTATTGCCTATAGACCCAAAGAACTTGATACCTTCTGACACTATGGATGACTTGGACAGCTGGACTTATGCAGTGAAGCCAGAGCTATGTGTGCCACCGATAAATATGAGATTTCTTTCAGCTTACAACTTGTAAGCTCCAGTTTTTCATGTGAATTTGGTTGGACTCTTTAAAAAATAATTGAGGAACTTGACTGACACACTTTCCTCTTTGCCTAAGGCAATGCTTCTACATACCTACAGACTCCAGGTTGTTTAAGCTGCATGGAATTTAATCTTGTAGCATCCACTGTGGTATATCAATGATTATTTGCTATGAACCTGGCTATGTTCTATCCACTTCTACTACTGGCCTGTAAGTGTTCCTCGCCCATCTCCCCCTACACACTTCATCAGAAACTCTGCTGTTCTGGCAAATCCCTTCTATATGTGCCCTTCTCTTCCACTACCAACTCCAAACTTCAATCTTTCTACCTTGTTACTCCTTATGCCTGGAACAAACCAACTGAGTCAGTATGTCAGGATATATTTATGACTAAAAACTTACCTCTTTGAAACTGCTTTTGGATCCTGATCCCCTTTGTCTCCCATTCACCTCCAATGTGTTTCCTTACCATTCCCCTAGTTGTTGTGTTGTCTGTTCTGACTGTTGTGTTGTCTGTCTTGACTAGATTGTAGGCTCTTACGAGCAAGGACGGTCTCTGTACAGTTCAGCATATGCCTTGTAGCACTATACAAATGATTAGTAGTAGAAGTAATCACACTTGACCATGAAGATTTTGCTTCCTGAACATTTTTTGGGTGTATTTTACATATTTTGGATTGCTGATCATGAAAATCACCTTGACATTTTCCTATCATGCACCATTTTTTTGCAATCACCTATTTTTTTTATTTCCTTGAATAATTTAAGAATACTCATATGTTGGCTAGAAAGTAAGCTGGCAGTAGGTGGTCATCGGCCCTGGACGTACAGAGCCGATTCTAATGTTGGCCCTGTACATCCAGGGCTGGTGAAATGGCCAGGGAAGTTATTCCACCTCTGAGGTTTTTTTTTTTTAATTTGGGGCGTGGAAGGGGCTGGGGCAGGGAACATTCCCCGTAGCCTGATCCTGGCCTTCGGAGGCCGGATTGGGGTTCAGGCTGCGGGAAATGTGCAGTTTTGGTCAGCGGCCGGCCTCACAGCTTTTAAATGAAGCCGCGGTGCCATGGCAACATGATGCCATGGCACCATGGCTCCATTTAAATATCCTAAGTTAGCCAGTTGTGGTCCTGCATGTGCAGGCCGGACAGAATTGCTGTTCCAGCCTGCACGTGCAGGACTGTTTGCAATTCTGATTCCGCGGGCCTAGACGTGCCCCGTGGAATCAGAATCATGATCCCCTCTGTGCATCCAGTTCAGACCGGATATACAGAGGGGATGGACCTGCGGGACAGAATCAGACCCATTAGGTATAGTTTTATTAGTAGAAGTATTCCCAGCAAACCTAAGTAAGTAAACAACTTAAATACCTAAACACAACCTTAAAACTAAGCTGCGGACAGTAGTTCATCAGCGAGATGGGGGCTTTTCAGTCTTTTGCATTGTATGATTTTTCCCAGTTGGTGAGGGGTCTTACATGTGCACTAGGTGCAAGGAGGTCTTTGTTCTCAGGGAATGAGTCTGATCTCCAGAGTCTAGACTAGCAGACTTGGAGAACATAAGGAAGACAGTGAGGTACACAGGCGAGACCTACAGGGATGTAGTACTGACGTCCCACCTCCAGTCTTTTAGCATCCCTGTTGCCATGGAGAAGAGAGGTCATGTGACAGGAGAGCATCACCCTGGTATAGCAGGAAGTGACCTTGTAGCTAGGACCTGTCCTCCAGGTGATGTAAAACCCTCTCACACCGAGGAGATTTCTCTAGGGCTATGTGCCCACGAAGGAAGGGTTAGGACAACCGTTATAGTTGGTGATTTGATCATTAGGCATGTAGATACCTGGGTGGCTGGTGGACCCGATGATTGCCTGGTAACATATCTGTCTGGTGTGAAGGTGGCAGACCTCACGCACCACCTAGACAAGATCTTAGGTAGTGCTGGGGAGGAGTCTGCTGTCTTGGTACATGTTGGTATCAATGGAGAGTGTGTTAGGGAGGTTCTGGAGGCCAAATTTAGGCTTTCAGGTAGGAAGTTGAAATCCAGGACTTCCAGGGTAGCATTCTCCGAAATGCTTCCCATTCCATGCACAGGACTCAAAAGGAGGCAGAGCTCCAGAGTCTCAATGCGTGGATGAGATGATGATGCAAGAAAGAGGGTTTTGGTTTTGTTAGGAACTGCTCAACATTCTGGGGAAAGGAGGGGCTTTTCCAAAGGGTTGGGCTTCACCTTAACCGGGATGGAACCAGGCTGCTGGCATTAACCTTTAAAAAGGAGATAGAGCATCTTTTAAACTAGATAATAGAGGAAAGCCGACAGAGGCCCAAAAGCGCATGGTTCGGAACAATGTGTCCTTGAAGGATACTAACAAAAGATGAAGTTAGGGCATATTGATAGAGAGGTTCCAATAAAGGTAAAACTAACCCAAATGCCCTTAAGTACAGAGAAGGCAGAGCTTAAAGATTCTAAATTACCCCTGTCTACCGATAACCAAATTAATATGAATACAATACAGCCTCTAAAATGCTTCAATGCAAATGATAGAAGTCTAAAAAATAAGATGGGAGAGTTAGAATATATAGTACTAAATGAGAGGTTAGATATGGTTGGTATCTCAGAGACATGGTTGAAGGAGGACAGCCAGTGGGACACTGTGATACCTGGGTACAAACTATATCGTAATGACAGAGCAGATCCAGTTGGTGGAGGGAATGCACTCTATGTTAGAGATTGAGTCACAAAGGATTGAAGTTTTGCAGGAGACAAAATACACTGTAGAATCTCTATGGATTGAAATTCCATGTAAAAAGGGGAAAGGGAAGGCAATGACGGGGGGGGGGGGGTACTATTGAACACCTGGCCAGAATGAACAAATGGATGATGAAATGCTCAAAGAAGGCTAACAAAAAGTTACAGTATAGGAATAATAATGGGTGATTTAACCCAAACTACGGTTACATGATGCAAGGTTCCACATTAGGAACCACCACCCAGGAAAAAGAGTTAGGCGTCATAGTGGATAACATGTTGAAACCCTTCACCCAGTGTGCAGCGGCGGCCAAGAAAGTAAATAGAATGCTAGAAACATAAGGAAAGGAATTGAGAATAAAACAAAGGATATTATAATGCCTCTGTATCGTTGCATTGCATTGTGTACAATTCTGGTAGCTGTATCTTAAGAAGGATATAGTGTTATTAAAAAAGGTACTGTTTATGCCATAATAATATAGAAAGACTAGGGGACATGCAATGAAGCTACAGTTTAACCTATTTAAGACTAATAAGAGAAAATATTTTTTCACTCAACGCGTAATCAAACTCTGGAATTCGTTACCGGAGGATATAGTAAAAGCTGTTAGTGTAGCCGGCTTTAAAAAAGGTTTGGACAAGTTCCTGGAGGAAAGGTCCATAAACCATTATCAAAGGGTTACAGGATAATGGGCTTGATGGACCTTTGTCTGACACAGTATGGCATATCTTATGTTCTTACATGTAAGCTTCTTGTCTAAACGATGATTCGTTACAGCAGAAATGTCTCATCAATGTCGCAACAGCCGCGATACATTCTATTACATTTATGATGAGTATATGCTTATGCCTCAAAGACATAGCAAAACTGCACTTATTAAACATGTGTATAAGCACTATTTCAGTTGTAAAGTTGACAACCAAAACAAATCTTGGACTCCTCATATTTGCTTTGCAACATGTGCTGTCCATCTCAGAGCTTGGCTCAGAGGTACTCGGAAGTCAATGCCGTTTGCAGTCCCGATGATATTGTGAGAACTGAAGGATCACGTGAGATACTGTTACTTCTGTCTGACCAATGTATCTAGCTTCTCTGCTAAAAATAAGAAATGTATTGAATACCCCAGTCTGCCTTCAGCCATGAGACCAGTGCCAACAGTATGCCAGTACCGAAGCCACCAGAGACATGGAGCCTAGATGAGGCAGACGAAGATGCCACAGTACACGGACCAGATGTGGAAAATGACATGGATCAATTTTTGAACCTTTTATGTTCAGTGTGCATATCTGATTACACAGTCAGAACTGAATGACTTGGTGAGGAACTTAAGTATGTCAAAAACAAAAGCTGAACTACTTGGTTCAAGATTGTAAGGATGGGGTTTGCTGTCACCAGATATGAAAATTTATGTCTTTCGGACCCACCAAGAAGATATGAAAAATTTCTTTGTGCAGGTTGACAACCTCTGTTTCTGCACTGACATTAATGGATTATTCATTGCTTTGGATTGTGAGCATGAGCCACAACAATGGCGCCTTTTTATCGATTCATCACTGTTAAGCCTGAAAGCTGTCTTGTTACACAATAGCAATGTCCACTCTTCAATACCTATTGCCTATGCAGCGCACATGAAAGAAACCTACAAAAACATGGAACTGTTGTTGAAACACATATAGTACAACAACTCCTGCCGGACATCTGCAATGATCTAAAAGCAGTGGCACTGCTACTAGGAATGCAACTTGGGTATGCCAAGTACAGTTGGTTCATTTGCGAATGGGACTCCCATGCTAGAGAGTTTATCTTTATCTTTATTTCAGTTTGCTATACCATACCTTTACAGGCAACAGGGTGGTTTACAATAATAACAGGCAACTGCCAAGACAAACAACAGAGAGAAAAGCAATTCCATTAGGTGACAGGAAAGAAAGATGGGAGTGAGTTCCAGAGGGCAGGACCATGGAAAAAGAAGGCAGAGCGGTGGGTGGATTCCAGGAGAGCATGGTTGATGGAGTGTAAATGAAAGCAGTTGGCATGAATAGAGTGAAGCAGATGGGAGGGGGGGAGGGGGTGCAGGGGAGATGTGAAAGTGCAAAAGATTGACGAGGTAAACCCGAGTGGCTGTGTGAAGGGACTTATGAACTAAAGTAAGGATTTTGTATTGAATACAAACTTTAGCTGGAAGCCAATGAAGTTGAATGAATAGTGGAGTGAAGTGGTCATAATGGGTAGCATGTGAAATGATCTGAACAGCAATATTTTGAAGCAGTTATAAGCATTGAATCTGAAAGTAAGGAAGGCCGGCCAGTGAAACATTACAGTAGTCAATGGGGGACATGACAAGAGAAAGTAAGAGAGTAGTCAGAGAGGGTGTAGACAGGAAAGGACGGAGGTCTGAGAGTAAGAAAAGACCGACAAATGAGAAGAAAATTATGTTCATTGAATGATAAGGCAGAATCAAGAGTAACAACTAAATTCCACAGACAGGAAACTAAAGAAACAGGAGTGTTCAGCAGCAAAGGAGCCAGAGAAGGGCAGGGAGACCCAAAGGTAAACCAGATAGCAGCAGTTTTTGACGGATTGAGGTGAAGGAAATTAGAGGAAAACCAGTGGGTAATGTAGAAAAGGCATGCATTGAGTGGCGAGAGATCAGGGGTGATAGAACTAGTGTGAAACAGAAGGAGAATGTTGTCAGCAGAGTAATATGCTAACAGACCACACTGCTGTATGAGCAGAGTGAGAGGAACCAGGAAAACATTAAAAAGGAGAGGGGCTAAAACCGAGCCCTGCGGGAACCACAGGAGAGCGGAGTGAGAGCAGAGGAAGAACTATCCGAAAAAATCATGGAAGAACAAAAGAAAAGAATGAAACCAGCGATTAACTTTTCCATGCACTCCAGTATCTCAGAGATGAGCCAAAAGGGTGCGATGATCTACAAAGTCAAAAGCCACAGAAAGATCCAGAGAAACTGCCAATGAAAGATAACCATGGCTGTGTGCAACATGCAGTTCATTGGGAAAGGACAGGACAAAGGAATCCATGCTATGGCCTAGCCAAAATCCAGATTGGCGGGGGTGCAAGTAGTGGGTTGAATCAAGATGAGAAGAAAGTTGGGAAAATGCAAACTTTTCTAAGATCTTAGAAAGGAATGGAAGGTTTGATACGGGTCAGTAGTGAGCAGAACCGGAGGGCTTAAGGGAGGGCTTCTTGAGTAGGGGATGGACTATAGCTTGTTTCCAGGGAGCAGGGAGTAGACCAAGAGAAAGACTGGTGTTGAGAATAGTGAGGGCTGGAGGGAGGAAGGCAAGAGAGGGTTCAGACAGCCACAGGGATGGAATAGGATCAGTAGGACAGGTGGTCTTATGGAAGAAAGAGAGGGATTTGACGAGTTCAGCAGAGGTAATGGGGTGAAAGGAAATCCAAGACTGTGATAGAGATGGGACTGGTGGTGGAGAAATGGGTGGAGGGAGAGGGAGAAAGAAGAAGGGAGCAAATAGGGAGTGAGGTACGGAGGGACTGAATCATATGATGGAAGAATGAGGCAATCTGGGCAGAATCGGGCAGCGA
The DNA here is from genome assembly GCA_033557465.1 of Ichthyophis bannanicus. NCBI lineage: Eukaryota > Metazoa > Chordata > Amphibia > Gymnophiona > Ichthyophiidae > Ichthyophis > Ichthyophis bannanicus. Next base: position 228,065,087 of record CM066033.1, on the reverse strand, counting down.
TGAGGGAGGAGAGGAGGAAGAGCATGAGCTGGAAAAAGAGCACAAAACTGAATATAGTTGCCGAGAGGAGTTGGACGAGCAGGTGATAAGGTTAGCGTAATAGATTTTTTTGGCTTCGTAGACAAGGTAATGATAATGACTGTGGCAATGTCGGAAAAAGTAAAGGGATTCAGGGGTATGGTGTTACCTCCATTGACGATCAGGATAACATAAATATGAATGATATAGAAAGAGACCTGAATGGTACCAAGGGTGATGTTTGGAATGGTGGGGAGTGAAAGGATGCAAGGGAGCAATTGAGTCAAGGGCAGTTGACAGGTTAGAATTCCAAGTTGATAGTTGAGCATATAGGTGAGAGAGAAGTGAAGTTTGATGGGAGTCTGAGGAGGGAAAGAAGTCAAGGATGGAGGGAGTGATGCAACGAGAATGGCAGGCGGGAACCAAGTCAGGAGAAGGGATAACAGAAGAGAGTGAAATTATAGGGGAACATAGAGAGAATGAGATATAAAAGTGATCAGACCAAAGCAATGGAGAGGCTGAGATTGAGGAGAATAGTTGAGGTGAGTCAGAAGGGGAGATAAGAAGGTTGAGAGTATGACAGGCAATGTGTGTCAGGTGAGAGACATGTTGAGAGAGGCCAGGTTCCTGCAGATGGGTGAGAAAAGTGTGGCCATGAGATGACATTGGAGAGTGAAAATGAACATTGAAGTTTCCGAGAATCGCTATATTTGAGTATTGAAGGGAGGTCTCCATCAAAGTGAGGAGAACATCCCATAGGTCAGTCTGATAGAAGGAGGGGACTAGATAAGAAGGAAGTAAGGGGGGGGGAGAAATTCAAAATGAAAAGGAGAAACTCCGGATAGTGAAGTATTGGGGAGTGAATGTGGGTCAAGGGAAGGGAGGTGTAGGAGATATTATCAGTAGCAGATAAATACACATGTATAAATACTCAGTAAGTCTAGGGGATACTGTTACATACCCTTTCCCAGGATTCCATAGGACTACCTGGCAAACAAACCATGTGATAAAACAAGAACCAGCCTTGTTTATTTGAAAATTAGACTTCATTTTCTTATAGCAAAAATAGTGGAATTATTAGCATAAATTAGTTTTCTGAGGTAGTATGTTATTCAGCCCTACTGTATGTTATAATTACAAAGAGATCTAATCTCTCTTTTAGAAACCAATGTCACTGATTTGCTCTGCACTCATATTTACTGTAAATTATCTGTCTGTCTAGGCTAGCCTCAACCTCAGGGAGAAATTAAAGATAGGTACCTTAGCTCTCGCCAGAATACTCTTGGCTGGGTCCGGCACGGCACAAAGTCAAAGTATTGCAGAAGTCCAACGTCAGCTGAGATGAATTGCATGATCATACACAGAGCTGCTGGTCTGTGAGAGAAATTCACTCCATCCCGAGTTTTGCCCTTGGACAGTATCTGACTATCCAGCCAAAGAGAGAAGGCAGGCAAACAGTCTGTATCAGAAATTTAAAGTTCCCAGGTGTTCTTCCAGTCTCTGTGTATGTTTCAGAGTGCTGCCGATGCGTTTGTTGGGCTGTGTCTGTTTGTGTTATGTTCTCTTCTGTCTTGTTCTCTTCTCCGAGTTCTTTTTTTCTTTCTGCCCTCTGGGTTCCGGTGTACAGCCATATAATTCTTTGTCCTGAAGACCTCGTGATTGGCTGGACTCGAACCCTGTATGTCATCCGGTAACAGCTAATGGGTGGTCCTTCTGCAAACATAGGTCCATTGTGCTCGAAAGTTGCTGGTGTGCAGGTTCATACATTGTTGCCAGTGCTAGCACCAGTAACACAGTGAAGGTCTCAGCAAAGTTCTTCTGCATGTAGTCAGCTGGAAAAATACTTCTAAACTGGCAGAATTACTTGATCTGAAAGTTTCAATGCTGAGTTATAACAAAACAGGAATCCATCTTGTTTAATTCAGTCTTTGGTTCAGAGCAGTCCCCATGGTTCAGGCTTTGGTTCAGAGCAGGCCCCATCTTGTAACAGGAAGCCATGCTAGTGACTCAGACATTAGTTTCTGAACAGGTACCAGCCCTACATTTTCCCCTCTTTTAAGATGGGAAGAGCTACAAGAGAGCATATTCCATCTTAAAACCTAACTAACTAGCAGGCTACTGTGCAGGTCAGAACCAAATGACATGGTTTACTAAAGTCTAATAATAGTTACTCTAAGCATAATAGGTGCATTGGAAGCAGTACTGCATGAGTAATTATACTGTGCATACACACAAGTGGTAAAATAATACTGAAAAGATATATGTAAGATCAAATCAACTCTATGTAATGAGTATAACTTCAAACTTGGTAGCACAGTATACTTAACCTACTCAATGTATAACTTGGTATATAGGTTATATGATATAATGTGTCAGTGTAACTTCAACTGACCATCCAAATGCATCAGTGTGTTAGCAAACAGAACACAAGCTTTCATTGATGAATGAAACAACTCAGTTAAATGCAATGCATAACTGAAAAGTTAATGGTATCACTAGTCAATGAGATGACGTTTCATCAACTCCTGCAGACACATGGTAGGTAGTGGAGGTCCATGTTATACAAGACGACGCAGGGTACAAATCTGTCTTTGCTGATATAAGGAAATCAAGAATTGGATTGCCAAGAGAAGGGCAAAGACAGGCACAATGACATGAGACATAAAATCAGTCTGTAAAATGTCCACATCATGTGAATCAAAGTTGTAATCAGTGGCATCAAGGCTCTCCTGGTCAATGGACAGTTCAACTGTGTGAGAGTCCTTATAGTCCAGTAGGCAGTTCAAGGCTTCAGTGAAGTTAATGTCATGGCCTCGAAACACATCCAGCACCTGGATTTCAGTAGAAGCAGTATCTGAATCTAAATAAAACAGGGCTACTCCACCAACAGTAACAATGGAGTGCTTAGGAACATAAATTAAGCAAATATTGTAGGGTAGAGGCACTTTTATTAATGATGTCATGTTTATTCTGTACATCAACAGTGGCATAGTCCATGTGTGTTTTTAACCACTGTAGTATGTTAGGTGTGCATGGGTCAGACATGTTGAAGTGTTTCTGTAAAACATGTTGTGGATCCAGTGACACAAAGACTTTCTGTGTGATAGTCTGAAATTGTGTACATAAGAACATAAGATATGCCATACTGGGTCAGACCAAGATCCATCAAGCCCAGTATCCTGTTTCCAACAGTGGCCAATCTAGGTCATACGTACCTAGCAGTTTCCCCAAAAGACACAGGTGTAATCAGGAATCCAGATGTATCTTGCAGCACCACAACAGAGTCAGGAAGAGGACCTTCAAGGTTTGGTCCTCCATCTGAAAAACAAAACAAACAGGCTATCCTGTTCTAGGTTAGTATTTATTATCTTCATTGGTAGATTCTTCTGGAAGAAGATTCCTAGGATGACATGGTCGTAGCTGATTGATATGGACCCATTTAAGGGAGCCTTCCCCCTTAATACCCTTCTTTATCTTGATCTGATAAGCCACAGAGGAGGCTTTATCCACAATAGGATATGGACTATTCCAGCTAGGGAGAACTTGATTTACTTTGACCCTATTCTTCCCAAAATTGTAATAGAATACCTTGTCGCCAATCTGGTACTCTTTGGAAGTAGTTCTCAGATCATAGTAGGCTTTCCTATCTCTGGCAGCACTTTCCAAATTCTTTTGGGCAAAGGCAAAGGCGCTTTGCAAGTGCTCCCTTAAGTGGGTAACATATTCATGGGCAGTTGTAGCACATGCTAGGTTTACATCATTGGTCCAGTACAGAAGATGGAGGGGCATTACCATGTCCCCACCTGTTATCATTTCAGAAGGAGTTACGTCAGTAGGTCGATGATGGGTAGCTCTGATAGCCATCAAGACCAAAGGTAACTTAATGTCCAATCCTTCCCAGAGGAGGAGACATACTTCTTCAGGATGCTGATGATGGTTTTGTTTGCTCTTTCCACCTGACCGGAAAACCGTAGCCGATAAGCAATGTGGACCTTGGCCTTTACTCCTAACAGCTTCCACAGATGCTTGCTAACTTGTCCCGTAAAATGGGAACCTTGATCAGATTCTACTCACATGGGTAGACCCCACCTGCTGAAAACATGATTCAACAAAAGGGTGACAGTCTTCTCGGTGGTGCAGTTGGGTGCTGGAATGCACTCAATCCACTTTGGGCCCAATTCCGTCCCGGATGTCGATCCCCTCTGTACGTCCAGTCTGAACCGGATGTACAGAGGGTATCGCGATTCTGATCCTGTGGGGCACATCTAGTCCCATGGGATCAGAATTATGAACAGTCCTGCACGTGCAGGCCAGGACTGTGATTCAGTCTGGCCTGCACGTGCAGGACTGACCCCGGTTAACTCAGTCAAGGCTCTTCAATGGAACCGCGGTGCCATGGCGTCATGTTGCCATGGCACTGTGGCTCCATTGAAGAGCTGTGATGCCGGCTGCCACAAAAGAAAGCATATTCCTTGCAGCCTGACCCCCGATCTGGCCTCCTAAGGCCAGGGTCAGGCTGTGGAGGATGTCGCCTGGCCCCCCCTGCCCTATCTGTGCCCCGGGCATACACTTGAAAAACATCCAGGGAAGTTATTTCACCTTGGAGGTGGAATAACTTCCCCGCACATGTCTCTGGCCCTGGACGTATACCCCTGGATCTACACCGGCCCTGGACATACACTAGCCCAGACTCTGCCCTTTCCCTGCCCCCATCTAACTTCCCTGCACAACTGGCAAGGAAGTTAGTCACGGCCGCAAGAAGGCATGAATAGCAGGGATGGACGTCCCGTCGGGCCACCCATCCCCGCTATTCATGGCACAGCATAACTCCCTTGGTGAATAAGCAAGTAACAGCATGGATTTGTTGCCTCGAGAGATTTGGATCACTGGGCCGATCCAATCAATTTGGTGGTCAGACCTAGGCATGGTCAGACCTTTGTTTCTCAAAGGTGCCCTATGATATGGAGCAGCAGGTTATAATCTGCAATAAGTTAGACAACCTTTGGTATATAATTGAACATCCTGGTATATGTGGGGCTAGTATGCCACTTGTTTCAACATTTCATAGGTGACTCTGTCACCTCGGTGACCAGCACAAGGCACATCATGGGCATTTTGCAACCTAACTCCTTGAAAGGCCTGAGGTACCACCCATTGCACAATACCATGTTTACTCATGCAAGTTAACAGGTCTTTCTGGAGATGGAACATATCCTTGGAAATATAGAGGATTCTCAGTTCCTCATTATCCTGGCAATCTTCCAGTGTTAATGGATGCTCCTGGGGGTTCTAGAGAAAGGAGTAGAAATGTCCCAGGGTAGGATCTTGTTTTTGGGCCTGCACTAGGTCGATATCAGCGATCTCACCACACCACTGTACCACCGGTGGAATGGCTAGCTGTTGAGCTTGTTGTCAGATGACTGCTTTGACAGACATGGTCAGGTTGCCTAAAGAAGCCTCCAATTGCCAAAGGTCTCCAGAAATGGTACCTTCCTTGGCAAGCTGGTCAGTCAGATCGTTCCCAACCTTGTCAGGATGGTTAACACGGGCATGGCCTTTCACCTTCTTCTAGTAGACTGTCATGTCATTTTCCTCCGCCACTCTGTCTAAGGCCAGGATAAGTTCCTTGTGTTGGATGGGTTTCCCTTTGGAATTCAGCATATTGTTGGTTTTCCAAATAGGGAGGTGTGAAACAAAATTATGTCGGACATAATCGGAGTCAGTGCAGATTGTTAGAGTGTGGTTCCCCCTCTGGGCAGCTGCCTGGAGAGTGGCCAGGGCTGCAGCTAACTCAGCATATTGATTTATTTTTGACCCCAAGAAATACTTTAAGGGTCTGCAGGGGTGGTTCTGCTCCCAGATCACTCTTATACCTGTGACCAGAACATGGTCAGTCTCTCGAAGGTAAGCACAACCATCCACATATACCTTGGGGAAGTTCCTGCAAATGTTTTCATCATAAAAATGATGACAAGTTGGCTCAGGTGTACTTGACTCCCTTCCGGGCTCTGAATTATCCACCAATGGCACACTGGAGGTGCAGTCATGCAGCTCTGCTAGGCCTTGTGTGGCATCATTTCTGTGGTTCTGAGCATATCTCACCTCCAGGAGCCATCCCTGCAGGGCTAAAGTCCAGGACATGATGTGGCTATTGGAAACTTGTCCAGAGTTTATCTGATCACTGCCTAGAAAACTGATGGGCTGGTGATGAGTTTCCACCACTTACCTCTCACCTTGGATGTAATTACGGAAGTGCTGGAGGGCCCAGACAGTGGACAACAAGGTCTGTTCAGAATCCGAGTATTTCCTCTCCACTTCCCTCAAAGCCTTGCTGGCATACACAATAACTTTCCTGTCGATGTCATGTGTCTGATATAAGACAGCACTCATAGAGTGGTTGGTGAAACCTAGTTCCACCAAGAATTCCTTGCCACTTTCTGGGTAAGTGAGACAGGGCGCTTGACTCTTAGCAGCTTTCAGCTTCCCCAGGGCGCTCTCTTGGTCAGGCCCCCATAACCAAGGTTCATCTTTTTTTGAGGAGTCTGAACAAGAGAGCGCCCTGGGGGCAGCTGAAAGCTGCCCTGAGTCAAGTGCCCTGTCTCGCTTACCCAGAAACTGGAAACGATGATGGACCCTGCCTCTGCTGCGACCCAGGAAAGGAACAGCGAAGGCTGAGTACCCTGGAGGGACACAACAATTGAGAAGAGGGTCCTTACCCTGCCTCAGCCAGATCTCCATAATGAACAAGGCATCGAGGGACTACTAGATGATGAGATCATGTAGCAAAAGATACTTGGACCTAAGAAAATGGCAGTTTACAAGGGTAAAACAGATGTGAAGAGGCAGAAGTGGAGGGAGAGGGATGGGGAGGCAGGAGATTAGATTCTGAGAGATCAGGTGAAGGAACCAGCCATGTGTGGCCACAGAGAAGGAGAGCGCTATCCCCAGTGATTAGGAATGGTAGACATCAGAGGTGAGGAAGCAGCAGGGGCAAGAAAGAACTTCAGAAGGAGCATGAAAAGTAGAGTGTGGCCGAGGACCTTAGTTTGCTGCAAGCAGTTGGAGGATGTTCCGAAGGGACCTGAGGGTAAGGAAGACAGAAAAGATGTGTAATCTGCCCCAACGGTGTTGCCCCAAGGAGCTCGTCCAAGGAGCACATCCTGCTCCTTGGGTGTGCACTGCTGCGGTCTTCTGTATATGTGCTGAATTACCTTGGAGACTCTGACCATGTGACCATGGTCGACGAATCAGTGCACAGAGGACGGGAACAATCAATGAATGACAAGGGAGCCCGAAACAACAGAGGGTAAGCACAGCAGTCAGCAACCATAAAAATAGGTAAGGCAGGTGAAACATAAATAATGGTATATGCAGCAGCAGCACAGTCTCATTACATTAAAAAGAACTGGCCGCTCCATAAGCATTTGTTTCCAGAACAGAAAAATGTGACACATGAACCACTTGTCGACAAAAGTAAGATATTTTAAGATATTTTTGCATTCTCTTCATATAAAACTTGGACTGATGAAAAACTATGTGAAAGCAATGAGCAAAGAAGGTGAAGTATTTCGATATTTGAGACAGATAAGAATAACTGATGCCAAGATTAAGGAAGGCATTTTTGTGGTTCCACAAGTCAGACACATTATCGATTACAAGTGGTTCGAAGTTCTGCTAGTTGGGCCTGAGAAAATTGCATGGAAGGCATTCAGGGATGTTGCTGAGAATTTTCTTGGCAATTACAGAATTTTCTTGGCAATTACGTCCAGCTGGTTGACAACATGCTTCAAGCATACAAAACCATGAAGTGCAATATGTCGCTGAAGATTCATTTTCTGCATTCACACTTGGATTTCTTCCCTGCTAGTCTTGGTGCAGACAGAGACGAACACAGTGAAAGGTTTCACTGGGACATTGCAATGATGAAAAGTGGTATCAGGGCAACTGGAACCCATCAATGCTGGCTGACTATGTGGACACAGGACACAGACGAGAAGCATCAGATGCTGAGTACAAATGAAAATCAGGAGCAAAACATTTTTAGCTCAGGTGAACTAGTGAAATATGTCAGCATCATTGTGCAATTAAACATGCTAAATTCAGTCAAAAATTTATTTCATGTTTCTGCAAATTCCTACATGATAGAGTCAATTTGAAATTTGTGTTCAACTTAAAGCAGTCAGCGACCAACAATTTTTCAGGAAACAAAACTTTTGAACAAATTTGTTGTCCAGTGTAATAGTTTGAACGTAGAGAAAGCCTTTGATAAGGTTACATGGAACAATTTTTTCTGTCTAAATTTGGAATAGAGGGTAGGTTCCTAGATTGGATCAAGGGATTATACACATTGCTGATCACCCAGATTTTGGTGAATGAAATACTTACTGAAATTAGAGAGAGGGACAAGGCAAGGTTGTCCCTTGTCTCCACTGCTATTCTCTCACTGCAGCCCTCGGCCCTTAAAGTATGAAGTTCTGCAGGCATTAAAAAGATTAGGGTGGGTGATAATGCATATAGGATTACTCTTTTTTGTGGATAATAGCTTCTTTTCATGAGTAGAGCCAAAGATAGTTTAGGGTGGGTCATGTTAGCTATTGAATATTTTGGCAGTTTCTCAGGCCTTCAGATCAATCATGAAAAGTCTGAAGCTTTAGAACTAGGAAAGGGTTAACTTCAACAGGAATAGGATGAGTTTCCTTTTTGTTGGGCTACTGGCACCCTGAAATATTTGGGTATATATATACTGTATAACCCTAAGATAATATATTGGAAAAATATTAGCAGCAAGATGGAACCAATCAAGATCCTTTGCGTTTGTGGAAAGAACTTTGCTTAACTTTATATGGAAGAATAGTTTTCGTTAAAATGGTGATGCTCCCCAAAATATTATACCAGTTGCAAGTGGGTTCAAGTCCCACCTGGTGGACATCAATCTCAGGCTGGAAGGACTGGGGTTTCTATTCCTATAGGCACTCCTTGTGGCCTTGGGCAAGCCACTTAACCCTCTGTTGCCTCAGGTGCACATAGATTGTGAGCCCTTTGGGGACAAGGGAATGTATCCAGTACCTGTTTATAGTGATTACATGATGTAAACCGCTTTGATTGAAGGATAAGGTGGTATAGAAAACTGGTTAAATAAATAAGTGTTACTGATTTGAGTGACCAGAAGCAAAGAGGTCATTTGAAGAGGCAAAAGACCAAGAATTGATTATGCCAGGTTTGTGTTGGGTAGGGGAAATGGGGCAAGGCAGGAGGGGGGTACAGCATGCCTGATTTAAGAATGTACAATATAGTGACATTTGTTAAGGTGGATACATGAAGTATATACAGGTGTATTTTATAGAAAAGAACTCAAATGGGGGCTAGGGTCTCAGGGAAAAGTTTAGAGTGTGAGAACCACTCTAAATAGGCTGACAGTTTCACGGGGGTGTTTATAAATAAGAGACAGACACTCAAGGTTACATATTGCAAGACAGGGAGCTTTTGTTTTCAGGAAGCTTGTTCTGATTAAGCATGAGCAATATGTTTATGCCTGGTTTGACCTGAAACATGTAGTGTTCAACTTGACCTGTAACACATAAGGGTATGTTTACTAAACCGTCCTAATGTGCGCCCGACGCTAGTGTGCAGGATGCCATATAAGGAGTGGGCGTTTCAGTCTTAACCTAGCAAACGGGGATTATCGCGCGCTCTTGTGCGCTGTGCGCTAATGTGCGCGGCGCACATTAGCGCATGAGAAATGTGCGCGGGAAGCATAAGCAGGTGCGCTGATGTGCAAACAGAGGAACAGGGCTACAGTACAATGGTGAAGACACTGACAGATGGTGTGGGGGTCATGGGTTCAATCCCCCACTGTGCCCAACAAATAAGGCTGCCTGAGGCGCTACCTGTTATGTGTAATATTGCATTATGAGGCATTTTAATTTTATTTTAATTACTGCTACTAGCAAACGCACTCTCAAAGCGCTGTAACATAAGGTGCTGCATAAGGCACCCCATAAGGTACCCCAGAGAGCACATTTTAAAGTGCACTGTCCGCCACGGCACCCTACAATGTTGCATAAAGGGTGGCCTATAGGGCGCCATATAGGGTGCCCTATGAGGCACGCCAAGGTCATAGCACTGTTTTTGATGGCAGCACTGTGCATTTTAACGCATGGAAATGTTAAGTAGGTGCGCTGCCATGCAAGGGGAAACAGCAGTGTAGCACAATGGTTAAGACACTGACTGATAGTGCAGGGGTCATGGGTTCAATCCCCCATTGTGCCCAATGAATAAGGCTGCCTGAGGCACTACCTGTTATGTGTGATATTGCATTTTGAGGCAATTTAATATTGTTTTAATTAGTGCTGCTAGCAAACACACTCTCAAAGTGCTGTAACATAAGGTGCCGCATCAGCCGCCCTATAAGGCACTCCAGAGGGCATACTATAAAGTGCACTGTCCACCCAGGCACCCTATAATGTCCCCTATAGGGCACCCTATAGGGCGCTCCATAGGACACCTTATAAGGCACCTTATACGGAATGTAACCATAAGGTGCCTCAGAAGGCGCTTTATAGGGCGCCCTATAAGGCGTCTTATAGGGCGCCCTCTGAGGCACCTTATGGTTACAGTACCCCGAGGGTGTTATGCTGGAAGCACTAATGTACATTAAAAATAGACAATGCTTCAGACAGCCCTATCAAACAACCCCACTCTGGGTTTGAACCCATGACCTCTGGTTCCACAAGCAATGAAATAACCAATGGGCTACAGCTCCATAGCTACTAGCAAAACCCTGGCTGGCTGCAGAAGGACTGCACGTCACCACACAAACAGTCTGCTGTGGTCACCAGGATAGGGTTAACCCACCCATACCCATGATGCACTGCACATGCAAATCAGCAGTCTACAGATGATCACAAGATGGGGTATGCACCCCCACAGCACCCCGGCCTGGTAGGGGGAACTGACCATGTGTGGCACTGGCACAGAGTAGCTACACACCGTCACATTGTGCAGGTACGGTACTCACCCTGAGGGTGAGGTGGGGGGCCCAACACCAGGTTCACAGCAGAAATAGGACATGCTGCAGGACCAATGTGTGAGATAGGTAGTGTCTGCAGACACACCTTGGATACATCTGTATTTCTCAGTCAAGGTTTAGCCCTTATGGACCCATAGGTGTATTATGTACCACCACCACCCTCCCCCCCGGGGCTGAGGGTGGGAAACAGGGTCTCTTACCAACAGATCCACATTCTACCTCCCTGCAATGGTGGCAATAGGGGGGACTATCAACGCCAGTCCTGCTGGGGAACAGACACCCTACCGGGCAGTCAATGCAGCTCTGTTCACACCCATAAAGCAATAGCAGACAGACATTAGGCCTGGATATGCTAAGCTGCACCCCACCACTATCTGATATTCTCCTGCAGCAAGCCTTCAACCGCTGCACCCTGCAAGGTGTTCCAGCAAGACACATACCAGCTGCAGAGAGTCTGCTAGCTAGTCCATATTATATTTCCTGGTGGAAATGCATGCACCTAGAACTGGGATGTCAGCATACACACCAAGCAGATAAGTCAGTGACTAGGCCCCAAAAGGGAACCCATAAACATCACATGAAAAAAATACTACACAGCACTATGGGGGATCCTAGCCATGCCGTGGTCACTGCTCAGTCAGGGTAAGAGTGATCTCCCAGCAGAATATGGTGTGGCTACCCTGTCTGTGCAGGTAGTGGCCAGGCACTACAATGTCCCAGCCATTGTCCTATGCCCTGTGCAGATGCATCCTGGCCAGGCCACCCTGTCTGGGCTATACCCATGGTACCTTGCTCCTCATTATGCATATTGGGAGGCCAATACTGGCAACAGTGCTGGCAGTGTGGGCTGTGGAGGGTGTTTGCAGCCACCACACATTGGATAGACAGACACACACTCCCGCACCTATACCAGCATTGTGCTACTATAGAGGTGTTTGGCAGCCCTGGCCACCACACCAGTCCTGGGCACAGTGCAGGCATGGCTATGGCACGCAATACTGTTGGGGTCACTCTGTCAGACACCAGATCTGAGGCTCACTCCACAGACATCAGAAAGGTTGCTATGATGCAGCTCAATCTGCCAATTGTGCTTAACGTAGGAATTGCTATCTGCCAGTAATCATAGCTAGCTTTTGATAGCTGTGTACCATATTCCCAGGTTCAGGGTGGCATTGCTACGGTATGCAAGTGCTAGTATTGGGAGATGCACGCAGGGCCCAATGTCCTGCCTCTCCAGGAGGCATTGGCTAATGGAGCCTGTGGGTGTGGGTGTGTCTGCCCCTGTTGGCTGCTGCTTTACGGCAGAGGTTCCCAACTCCAGTCCTGGTGTGCCAAACACTGTTCGGGTTTTCATGCTGTCCCTCATAAATACCTCACTCAAAACAAATCCCGAATCAGAGATAACAGGAAATACCCTCCCCAAAAATCTCCCCAAAAGTGATCTTGATTTTGGACATTTCATACAGTGAATTGCGTTTCTTCTCTACATCAATTTCAGCTAAGTTTAAGCTATTTTTAATTTACTGACGTTCACTGAAGAACTATTAGGGTGATTAAAATGGTCCGCAGTTGTCTGGTGGGGTTTTTGAACCTTATCTGAACCTCCCTCACTGCGGCCCGACAAAAAGTTATTATATTGTTTCACTAAGGAGACTTTTGGGGAGATTTTTGGTGGGGTCCCTCATAAATATGCATGAGATACATCTGCATACCATGGGGGCGGTGCATAGATATGCAGCACAGGCATCTTTATTAGAGGCAGCATGGAACCTGAATGGTGTTTGGCCCTCCAGAAGTGCATTTGGGAGACTCTGCTCTAGGTAATGCGCCTGCTTATAGTGTCTGTGCTCTGTAGGGTAAAATGTAGGTGTTTTGGGCATGTTTACATCATCTGCAATAAAGGTTCTGTCTGTATTAGCACGTTTTAGTAGGCTGGGGGCTGGGTTGGCAGGAATCACAGCTGGGACTTGAAACTGTAACCTTCTGCTCCTGAACATACTGGCTGTGTGCACTGCACCACTGTGTTGCCACAGGGACAGTACATCCCCTGGGGATACCATGACTGTTCATCAGACAGGGCCTGTCTGCTGCAGTGCATGGCACCCACCTACACATGGCTAGGCCATGGTCTGCTCTGGGCAGCTGCCACTGCCCCCTCCACCACCAGTGCCCTTCTGCCACCCTGCTGACCTGCCCTTCTGCTGGTGGTGCTGGTGGAGCGCAGTCTCAGGCCATCCAGTGTGCTGGTAGGCGGCTGCCTATGGTGCGTGTTCTGGGGTAGGGGTGCCTGCATAGACGTCCACGCTTCCCCCCAACACCGCCTGCCAATGTTCTGTGCCCTTGGATGTACCTGCTAGGTACTATCCCCTGTGACACTGTGATAAACACTCTCGTGCCCATGTTGGGCCCTCATCAGTTGCTGTCTGTCTGCTGTACAGTTTCAGCATTCCTAAGTGCCACCTAGGCATCTGCCTAGTCCGCACTGTGCCCCAGCTGCACCACAGCATGTGCCGCCTGCAGCCCTCTGTATCCCCTTTCCCAGCATCTGTCCAGTTGCCCATTCCAACATGCCCACCCTGCTGTTGTGGAACATGTGCATGCCATAGGAAACCTATCCAATGGAGAGGGAAACCCTCATCAGTGCTATTTCACTGTGGGATCATTCACCTTGTATGGAGACGGAGCGTCGACCCTTCCATGATTCATATTTTTTTTTTAGCTTTCTGGGGAGTATGCTTTGATGTTTCCCATTAAGATTACTTTTTCCCAGCTTGGTTATGTTTTTTTATATTTTGTTGAGGTCCTTTTCACTGTTTATTTGCCCTTTTGTTCCGTGCACATGTATCACACTTATCACTTTTTGTAGGTTTCCCTGGTTTTGCTGTACATTGCAGACGGAAATGGTTTCTTTTCCCTTTAAATCGGCTCTAACGCGAGGGTTTCTCTGGCGATATTTTTTTGCCTCGGATTTCACAGCGTTAGTGTACGGGGAGCCTCTCCCCTCCCACTCTCCACCCATTGACCCCTTCTCTCCGCCCCTGGGGAGCCTTCCTCTGCCCTCCGGGAGCCTTTTCCCACCTTCATCGCTCGTTTTCGCCGCGGCACGCATTATTGCGCGATAACGTAGCTGCGTACCGCAAGATGCGACATTATCGCACGATAAGATACCTTATCGCGCGATAACATCGCAGAGCGCACTTTAAGACGGTTTAGTAAATATACCCCATAGATAAACAAAAAGTAAAACAAAAAGCATAATGCAGAGTGATAAGACTCAATTGCAAAATGTGGCAGTTTTCCCTAATAAAATAAAGTGCTGCGATCAAGCTAAGGGGGGAGTTACAGGAGACTACTCAGGTTTGCAGACCTCTGAATTCCTCCTTAAAGCTTAGCAGACTTTGTTATGGTATAATTCTGTGTGTTTTATTTTCATTTTATTTCTTCTCACTTGTTTCCAAGATCAGAGAAAGGAGACCAAGGGTCGAGGCCTCGGCCAGGCAATCAGGAACAGATTACATGCAACATATTTAAATTCACACTTTGAAAGATGCTGGAAGAGACTTATGGTTTGCTTAACCTGCTTCATTGTTAATGTACTGAGCTCAAACTGGGAAAATATAGGGTGTTTATTACACTGCTTCAGAAAGCTTGGAAGTAATGGCGTGCTAAAGGAGAGAGAAATTGGGTGATTCCACATTTTCTGCAATTAGTGAATAACCCAGGATTCGAGCCAGATCAGAGGAAAATGAGCTTTGAGGAATGGCAATGGAGGGGGTCCCAGGATATAGGACAACATTTAGCCTTAAATCAAGAGAGGGTCATGATATTTTTTATATCGAAGACAAATGACAGGTTCCGAAAAACCATCTCCTGCAATTTCTGCATGCGTGGCATTATTGGACAATATTGGAGTTGGAAACACCTGGAGGAACTCAACTTAGTGAAGAGGATTTTAGACATTTGACATCCTTTTGGAATAGGTTATCCATCTGGTATAGATTAGTGAGAAGCAAGTTACAGCACCAGTATTTGGGTGTGCTGGTGGCCATATGAGCTACAGATGTATCTGAGGAGATTGAGGCGGGACATATGGAAAGGTACTTTATTAATATTTATTTGTGATATTTATATACAGCCAATTGGTGTATACATCATAGTGGTTTATATAAACCAGTAAGTTCAGCAGCAGAACAGAAAAAAGCAATAAACAGGACTGAAAGAGAAGAGATACATAAGGGAGGGGAGACAGAGTAGCACATCAATTTCAGTTGAAGACTGTTAATGTTTATATTGCTAAAAAATATAATAGGAGGGGGACAGCAGATGCTGAAAGAGTAGTAATAATTAGTCATTAAAGGCTTGGGTGAAATCCCAGGTTTTCAGAACTGTTTTAAATTTTGTATATAGGAGTTCAGTGGGCAAGGAAGTTCATAAGTAAGGGGCTCCATGAAAGATTTTGCATAGAGCTCAAATTACCAAAATGAAAGGAGCCCGGTTAGGGCTGTGGGAACTGCTGCCTACAAGAAATGTAAAGTGTGGAGAGGAACTTTAAAACATACATTTTTGCAATGCCATGGACTAGCAGAAATCAGGGCCTAGACACCGCAGATAGTTCATAGAATTTTAAATAAGTTAACAGAATAGACTTATGGGTTGTTAATGCTGGGGGACGAGGTACCCCCCTAGGGTTGCCAACTTTTTGAAAGAGAAAAAACTGCCATCTGTGGCTAGCCAAGCTCCGCCCATGCCCGCCCCCTGTCCTGCCCATAAAAAATAATTGCAGAGAGGGCAATGGCACGGTCTTTAGCATCTGCAGGCTATATTAAAGTGGGGTACAAAAGGTTGGACTCTTCAGCATCTATTCAGCCACAGTCCCCTTCTCAGGCCCTTCCAATACACATATGCTCTCCCATGTGGGATTAAATCCAAACATATATTCTGCATCCACCAAATCCTGTCCCTCCCCCAACCCCTTCCCCAACAATCTGTGCAGAGAAGAGCTAGAATCTTCCCCATAAAACTTATCATAGGAGAAAAAGTCCCTCTCAATACCAAGCATATTGTGAATTAATCAGGGCCAGTCCCAGAGCTGATTCAAAGTGTTGGCACCCTAAGCAAACCTTTAACCTATATGTCCCTCCTGGCTGTCAGAATTTAAGTTATGAATTATATTATTGTATGAAGAAAAGAAAAGAGTGAATGAAGATAGAGTGTAGGATTGTTTTTACGATTTGCAGAATAAAAGAGAACCCCTTATGTTCCCAGACTGCATTATCAATGAGTGGGGCTGGCAAAGAAGATGCCGACAAAAAGTATTTTAAAACTTTTTGAAAATAGTATATTGCTCTTGGGGGTGGTTTAATTTTTGTGTGAATTTTCTAGAAGCTACCCATATTGATCAAATTCTTATTAAAATGTATTGTTTAGCTTTGAATGTCCTGTTCTCTGCAGACCCCCAAAGCGATCACCTAGGTTGCCTGATGGTTGGGGTGGCCCTGAAATTAATACAAAAAGTCATTTGAGACCAAGAGCAAATCTATCATGTTAGTACTTACTTCCAAAACTCGCACATGGACCCTACCTGGAAAAAGGCAGCACCGTAAATATTTTGTAGTGGGCCCTAAAACATCAGTAAACCTATTAGGAAAGCTGAACAAGCCAGATTACTGCACATTCTTAACCCTTCACCACACACGTGGGGTCATTTTGACCCCAAGCCTTTTGTTATGTCAAATTACTTACTTATTTATTTCAGCCATGATTTAAAACTTCCAGTAGCTTCTCAATATTGACAGCCATTGAATTTCCCGTAGAGTGTTATCATTTATTCGGAACAGTAATTTTATGTTAACATTTTTATGGTGTATATATACCTTTTATAAACACCTGGGGTCAAATTGACCCCAGCTTAGCGAAACCAGTGTTGTCAGAATTCCTGTTTTAGGTTCATGTTGTAGTTATTATTGTTAATTTGGCATTGTTAGGCTATTTCATCTGTAGGCTACTGTGATCTTCATGTGAAATTAAGGCAACATTTTTCAGCGTTTGAGTTCATACCAGGCATGTGTTCGTATAGACCTATTCATTGCTGTTATAGAAGTAATGGCGCTTTGCCGCCAACATTGTTTCTTTTTTCTGAGATATATTTGACTGGTAATAACAGTTACTTATTATGATTTCAGTTATTTTATTGTTCCAAGAATTCTGAGTGAAATGAGTAGCAGTGGTCCTCGTCGTCTAACAAGCCAGGCTATACTTCAGGCAGTATTAGCTGAACTTGAAAATGAATCATCAGAAGATGAAACAGGAATAGAAGGTGAAGACTCTGATGGTGAGCCAGACAATGTTGAACAAACTAGTGACTATGACAATCAAATTGAAGGACAGAAAGCACAGTACCTGGCAGGTGATATTGCGGAGAATGAAGACAGTGCATCATCATCTGATAATGATGATGATCCACAACCAAGCAAGAAAAGAAAAATTAACTCAGGATTTAATAAACAGAAGAAATCAGGTAAAATCTACAAGGCAAAGAGTGGACGCATATGGTTAGTAGACGAGCCTAATGCTGCTTTGCGTACAACGGCAGCTAATCTTCTTCATCAGATGCCTGGCGTTACAAGGGCAGGCAAAGTTCAGTCAATAGGCGAGGCATTCTCTTTGTTCGTTACTGATGAAATGTTGGACATCATTCTTAGAGAGACTATCATTATGCCAAGAACTACTACCACACACAAGCTGAACAAATTGATGGAAACGTAAAAGAGTGGACAGATATTGACATTGTTGAACTAAAGGCAGCCATTGGAATGTTGCTGCATGCCGGTAAAGACATATCATCAAAAGAAGCAACTACATCATTGTTTGCACCTGACTCAAAACCTTTTTATCGCTCTGTAATGAACATAAATCGTTTCTAGGATATCTTACAGTTTGTGAGAATGGATAACTTGTGCACTCGTCCAGAACGTGTAACCACCAACAGATTGGCACCGATCCGTGATATATGGGACATGCTAAATGCACGCTTATCAATGATGTACTTACCTGGTATGGATATGACAGTTGATGAGCAACTGGTCAGCTTCAGAGGCAAGTGCGGCTTTCGACAATACATTCCCAAAAAGCCAGGAAAGTATGGAATAAAGATATTCTGGAACTGCAATGCAGAGACCAGCTATCCACTGAAAGGAGAAGTTTATCTGGGGAAGCAACCAGGAGCAGCGGTCGAACTGAAGAAAGGAGTTGAAATAGTGAAAAGATTGACTAGACATTGGTGGAAAACTGGCCTCAATGTTAAATGTGATCATTTCTTTACTGATGCACTGGCTGAAGATCTTCTGATTCAACACACTACAGTTGTTGGCACCATGAGAAAAAAAAAAGGGACATACCAGGTGAACTGCTGATTTCGCGGAACAAGGAACTGTTTTCATCACATTTTGTTTTTTGCAAAGAGATCACACTAGTGAGTTATGTTCCAAAGAAAAACAAAATGGTCATTGCTTTAAGCAGCATGCATTATGACAAAGCGATAGACGACAAGAATGAAAAGAAGCCTGAGATGATTCTGCACTATAATGCTACTAAGTCTGGAGTAGACAATCTGGACAAGCTTGTGCGTACATATACATGGAAACGTGGCACTAGAAGATGGACGTTCTGCCTGCTGATGAACATGTTCGATGTCGCTGGTGTGGCAGCTTACATAATTTGGGTGCAGCAAAAACCCGAATGGCAAACAGAGGTGTCCCACAAACGGCGACTGTTCCTAACAGAACTGGCAAAGGAGTTAGTTCTGCCATAGCAGACATTGCGATTGCAGAACCCAAGAACACTTCAGAAAGGGGTGTGGATCTGCATGCAACTACTTGGATTCAGCTTACCTGGTCCTACAGACTGTGAATCCAGAGGAGCACGATCGTGCTGCCAGCTTTGCACCAGATCATCAGATAAGAAAACATCAAAATACTGCAAGCAATGTGGTATAGCCATATGCCCAGAACATTGCCAGCTGTTATGCAATGAATGTGCTGACTAAAAGACGCCTAGATAGATGATTATACTAGGGGTGTCGAGACTTAATTACAATTAAGTGATAAATTGAAGTTAATAGACAGCTTTTATATCATAAACTCTGAACATTTGTAAACAGCAAAAACTGATAACTGTTTTTAATTAATGCATTCAAATACCAATCCTATGTGGATGAAATTGTTCACGATTTCTGGTCATTTACTGATGGGGTCAATTTGACCCCAGGTGTGTAAAGTCACCGGTAATTTAACATGTGTGATGAAGGGTTAAACAGAAATGCCATACTAACAGAATACCCAATGTTGGTCTCACACACACACACACATACACACACACACACACACACACACACACACAATAAGTGGCCACAAAGCGAAAATAGAAATATATAGACAAAAATTAAACTGAAACCTTAGAAAGTCAGATGCATGCAGTGCAACATCAGAGAAGCAGAAAGAAATGCATTGTCCCCTATATTGTACAAAACAAAAGACAGCAGATGTCAGGACTGGCATTAAGAGGGAAGAAACCAGAGCGATTGCCTTGGGCCCCCAAGCCAGAGAGGGCCTTAGATCTGTCTAAGACTGAAAAAGGCACAGCTTGTAGGATCCCTTCTCAGATTTGTGCCTTGGACTAGGCCCAGCCATATCTGACACCAATCCTGACTCCTGGCAGATGTACTTTTCAAATACCGACATTTTCCAGTTACAACATAGAAAATAAAATAATTTTTTTTACCTTTGTTGTCTGGTCATTTTATTTTTCTAAAGGTGTTAGTCCTAGTTTCTGGATTTTAGTTTCCTCTGTCTTCTCTTTGCTCTCTTTCATGGTCTCCTTTCCATTTGCCATTTCTTCTCCTGACTTCACTTCCTCCCTTATATGATTTTTTCAGTTTTCTTCCATTTATTTTTCTGCTTCTCTAGCCAGATTTCACTCCTTCTTACCAAGCACTCCTCAATTTCACCCTTTTTACTGTATCTAGCTATAGCTTTTCATCTCTTTCCCTCACCCCAATCCTCCCATTTTTCATCTCTCTCTCCTTCCCTAGCCTCTTATTTCTAGTCTTTCACTAACTATCCCCCCTCTCCCCCATGTCCAGTATCAACTCCTCTCCTCATCCTGCTTCCTTTCTTCCATTCAGTATTTTTCTATCCCTTCCTCCATGTCCACCATCTTCTTTCTGTGTTCCTATCCTCCATGTCCAACATCTTCCCTCTGTCCCTTCTTCCTCTCCCCTTGTCCAGCATCCCCTTCTATACCTATCCCTCCATGCCCAGCATCTTTTTATGTATATCTCTACCCTCATGTCCAGCATACCCCCTCTGCCTTTATCACCCCCATGTCTATCATCTCCCCCATGCCCAGCACCCTCCTTCTGTCCCTATCCCCCATGTCCAGCATATCCCATCTGCTCCAATCACCCCCCCCTCTTGTCCAGCATATCCCATCTGCTCCAATCACCCCCCCTCTTGTCCAGCATATCCCATCTGCTCCAATCACTCCCCCCCATGGCCAGCATACTCTTCTGCCCCATTCCCCCCATGTCCAGCATCTCCTCCCATGCCCAGCACCCCCTTCTGTCCCTATCTCCCCATGTCCAGCATCTCCCCATCTCACCCCACCTCATGTCCAGCCAACTTTCCCTCTGCACTACCTGCCAAACATGCCCTTGCCCCACTGCCGCTTTTCCTATTCTATTGGCAGTGGCAGCAGCAGCAGCAGACCTCCAATTTAAAAAAAAAGTGCGTCTTTACGACTCTGCGCTTGGAAAGATGATCTGACTCAACATACCATGTTGCTCCTGAAGCTGCTGTAACTTGACCTTGTGGGATTTAGTCTTATGCTTCTTAAACGGTTAACGCAAAGGTAGTAAATCGTACAAGCCGTTTAATGCTTCAACACAGCAACGTAGAAACTTATCACATGAACACTGGTCTCAGAAAAAACTAACGGCACTCAAACATGTGCACACAGGCCCTTTTAACAACTGTGGTGCTTTTGCATTGATCATGTGCAGCTTGGGAAGCGCGGCAGGACGATTGAAGACACGCTCCTTTGGAAAGAACAAAAGTGGATCTTCACTCTGAATAAAGTAAACCCACAGGGATTAAATGTCCGTTTGGATCTGGCACTCTGTCTCTAATTGATGGACTCGATTTTATTTTATTTTATTTTATGATATAAGAGTGTGCCTGACTGAAGTTGTAATGGATAATATGACAGTGAAGCCCGGTAACAGTCCATGATTGGTTAGCATTTAAATATGGCGGTCTTGCCTGGATCCCGCATGCGCGGCGTTCTTCTAAGCAGAAAATTTCATTCAATATGACTGGTATGTCATGAAGTGAATACGCGGGAAGCATCCAATTATAAGGTACTGTTTAGTAGAGTATTTTCAAGAACGAAATGTTGCAACATGGAACCTCATTATAATTTTCACATTTTGTGTTTTACTTAGCCAAATGGACAATTCCCTGAAGAAACTATCAAAGTGAAACGCTCGGGGTGCCTGATTGAAGGCGTTGGAATTGCTCTGTTCTAGTCATCTAGCTAACTCCTCTAAGTTAAGTTTACATTTTCTTTATTGAGATGTTTATCGCCAAGAACCTTTAATTGAGGATATTTTTGAGTTCCACATAAGAATAAGCTTTAAAAAAAACTAAGGGACCTGGTCATTGATGTGAAAACTGGCACCGTTAAAAGGGCCTGTGTGCCCATGTTTGAGTGCCGTTAGTTTTTTCTGAGACCAGTGTTCATGTGATAAGTTTCTACGTTGCTGTGTTGAAGTAACTTGACCTTGAGCCCCAAAATACAACCTTGCTGGGTCTCCATGCTCTTCTCCAAACTTTCCAATTGAGGTGAATAGGAAGCCGAAGCTTGGAAGGCCCCAGCACATACCTGGTAATCAGACTGCAAAGCATTCCAAATGGAATCCAGGGTCACCTCTTTTGGATGATACAGTGGAGGAAAAACTGAAGAATGCAACAGGGACTCCTGAGAAGCCACTATAACTCCTGTAGAGAAAGCACTCTCCTGGGTAATAGAAATTACACTGCCTTCAAGCTTTGATAAAGCAAATTCCATAGCCAAGGCTTCCTGGTACCCGGTGCTGGCAGCAACATCACACGCTCCATTCCCAGAGGTCTCAAACGCAGGAGGAGTGGAAGAGTCAGCTGGGCACAGTGAGACATCGCTGCCCAAGCTGGAGCCCTCCCCAGCCCTCAACAGCAGGTTCGCTCAAAGCCTGTGTATAGCTCTCCATGGTGTGCTGCCCAGCTGGTACAGCCAGAGGTGCAGAGGAAATACCCTTACCCTTAGCCTTACATTTTGGCATCAAGTAAGAGAAAAAAGAACTCAGGCAGAGAGCAAAAACCAACACGTCCTACTCAGATGCCATCTTGGATCTGCATGATGGACGCAATTTCAAAAACAAAACTCCAAAGCTTGATCTCCATTGGGGGATGGAGCACATGATCAGTAGGGGGAATGGGGTAGGCTGGGTTTGGGGTAGAAAGAATGAGGAAAGTGCATGTGGGGAAATGTGAGTGGATGGATGATTAGGGAGAAAAAGCCAGGGAGGAGGGATGAATTTGCATGTATCAGGGACTGTTTGGGCTAAAATAGTTGATCTCTTTATATTATGCCTAGTTTGAATTATTCAAAAGTAATTTTATTGGATCACAAGGTCAAGAAGTGGGAATACCAACACCCCTAGACCCTACACGAGCTGCATTTGTATTCTCCTATAGCAGGGGTGGGCAATTCCAGCCTCGTGCACCACAATCCAGCCTGGTTTTCATGATGGCCCCAATGAATATTCATGGACCTATTTCCATACAATGGAAGGCAGTGGATGCAAATAGATCTCCCCGCAGCGAGAGAGAAGAGGTGCCCCCAAAGTGCAAGTCGCCAGCATGCTAAACAGATCTGTCCCTTCCTGCTCTTGCAGGGAGGGAAAGATCTGCTTAGCATGCCGGTGAGAAGGCTTAAGGGGCACATTTTAGCTGTCCTGCCATTGCCTGCCGCCTCGGAGAGAAGAAAAAGTGATGGCGGCAGGCAACGGAAGACAGTTAAAATGCGCCCCTTAAGCCTTTGAGCCCTGTGCAGCCGCATTGCTCGCACAGGCCTAGGTACAGGCCTGGGTGAGGGTAAGGTTACCAGATTGTTTGCGGGCAAAGCTGGGACATTTATCCGAAGTGTGGTGTGGAAGAGGGGCAGGAAGGAAGGGACACCTTAGTTCCAGGTTAAAGCAACAAAGTGTGGAGGAGGGAGGAAGGAAGATGAGCCATTACCCTGTTCTCCCATCCATCCCACAGCAGCAACACCACTTCCCAGCAGACAAATCAATAGAGAAATAGAAACAGTGATGCATTTCCCCATTCTGTGCAAAATATAAAGAAAATGGATGCACTTCTAAAAACTGATATATTTAGATCATTCAACTGAAAATAATTGTTTTCTACCCCCCTCTGTCCCTACTGCTGGAATTGGAGACAGTAGACTGCCAAACAGGCAGAGCTGGGGACACAGATCTAAAATCAGGGACAATCCCTGAAAATCGGGAGCATCTGGTAACCTTAGGTGAGGGTAGCCATAGAGATCTTATGTAAAAGTGAACAAAGAGGCTCTGGAACTTTAAACAGTGGGGAACAGAGGAAAGATATAAAGGATCCTGGTGGGGAAGGCTACAAAAAGTCTTAAGGATTTTACTAGGGTTGCCAACTGGCTGGTTGTCAGCAGGCATGGTTGTTTTTTATATGGTCAGGCTGTTTGCCAGCAGACCCTGAAAAAAATAAAATAAATTAAACTCATGAAGATCTTCCAATTGAACTTCCAGCCCCAGTAGACCCATTGTGAACATTCCATTATCAAGAATTTGTGGTCTGTTCCTCCAGTACTATGGTTTGCCAGTCTTGTCAGTAGCACTTCAAGGTCTACAGTCTCGGATGCTGCAGATGTCTAGCAAAACTATTACACAATCATATCCCTTATCTGAGTCTCTCTATAAAAAGTCAAATGAAGAAATGTCTCTGAACTATGCCTAGCCTGAAATCCATACACCCCTGCAGCCAGAGCATAACACTCATCAAAGTTCTTCAGCTAACAAGAAACCACCTTTTCAATTAGTTTCCTTACAAATCGTAGGTGTGATATTGGTCTATAGCCTGAACAATCAGTTGAATCTATGTAGCTCCTTTTTCAGAATGGGTCACACAATGGCTTGTTTTAGCCTTGAAGGGAATTGACCTTCACATAACGAGCTGTTCAAAATGGAGATCAATGGGGTTATTAAAACATCTCATGCCTCCCTATAAAGACAGGCAGGTAAGAGATCTAATTATGTATTGAGTGAAAAAATCCTTTCTCCAATTTTCTCGAAATGTGCTACTTAGTAATTTCATGCCATATCTCCTAATCTATGTGCTTTTTGAAAGAGTAAATAACTGATTCATGTTTAACCATTTTACTCCGCTTATGATTTTATTGGTCTCTCTATTATTTCTTCAGTTTCCCTTCCAGGATGAAGAGCCCTAAACTCTCTTTAGCCTGTTCTCGTAAGAGTCATTTCATCACCAGTAGCATTTTAGTCATCCTTTCTCTACTACTAATTCTGCTATTTCTTTTTTGAGCTGCACAACCAGCATTTGAAGGGATATTGAGGCATTATGATATTCTGTTTTATTCTCCATTCCTTTCCTAATAATTCCTAACATTCTATTTGTTTTTGTGGCCACTGCCACCAGGGCCATACCAAGCTATAAATGTGTCCTGTGTGACTTGCAAACCTGGTGCCTTCCCACCAGAATCTCCCCATCTTACCTCACACATCTTCATCTCCAGCTGGCTACCCCCCCTCTCCGCGCTGCCTGCCAGCTTGTCCTTGCCTTGCTACCGCTTCTCCTGTTCCCTTGGCGACGGTGGTGGTGGCAGCAGAGCGTATGTCCAATTAAAATAACATGCGGGTCTTATCAACTCCGTGCTTGCATGGCTGGTCTGATCCCTCCCTCCTCTGATGTATACTCTCATCAGAGAAGGGAAGGATCAGGCCAACCATGCAAGCATGGAGTCGGAAAATCTAGTTTCTCTTATTTTTAAATTGGAGGCCCGCCTCATTGCTGCCACCACTGCTGCTGCCAAGAGAATAGGAAAAGCAGTGGCGAGGTAAGGGCAGGCAACATGGGGGGTGAGCTGAGGCCAACACTTAGCCTTAAATGCTCCCCTACCTTTTGCGCCCTGTGCAGCTGCATCGCTTGCACAGGGCTAGGTATGGCACTGACTGCCAAATAGTGAACAGAGGATTTAAACATGTTTGGAGTTACAGTATTTTAGAAGCCTTATTTACAATTTTCATGTATAAAATCAAGCATTTACACGTAGAAAGAGCATCCACATGAAAATGGTGGTTTAGAAATGGCTGAATTTACAAGTGGATGTCCTTACCATGTACAAATTGCAACAGGTCGGGTCGGGACATATTTAAGGAGTGGCATGGGCAGGTCAAAAATCTAAAACTTTTTCCTCATTTCATATAGAGGCACATTCTAATGTGGGCATCCAGGCCCCTGTGTGCCCAATTGGAATGGGGATACACAGAGGTAGACCCGATAACAATCCCGTAAGGACTAGATGTGCCCCATGGGGTCAGAATCGGGTCTAGGGTCTGTACATGCAGGATGAGACCCGATTCTGATTGGCCTGCACATACAGAGCCCCACCTGGCTACCTCAGTCAGGCTCCTGAATGGAGCCACATGCTATGGCTATGATCACTGGCTGGTGACCACAATTTCCTTTCCCTGCAGCCCAACCCCCGATTTAGCCTTCTATGGGCAAGTTTGGGCTGCAGGGAACCCCCTGCACCCCTCACCTCACTGGCGTTTCCCAGGTATGCCATTCTCCATCCAGTCTGGTGACCCTGTACATACAGGGCCAACTTCAGAATCGGCCCTGTATGTCTGGGGTCGCGGACCACCCATTGTCCATACACCTTATGCATCAGGACGGGGAGAGCTAGTAGGGGATGGGAGGGGCGGAGTGGGGGCAGGCTGCTCGGCAGCATGGACAGGGCCAATTCAGATCACGGCCCTATATGTGCTGCCGGGCCCATGGGGATGTGCTGCTTATACCACCTCCAAGGTGGTATAAGCAGCGCTTTTTGCCCATTCGGGCCCAGGGAGGCCCCACCAAGGCCGGGAGCAGGGTGGTCCCTGTCGCCCGATCCAGGTCATGGCAGGCTAGCCGTGTGTCAGGGGGTGGGGAAATGGGGGGCCGAAAATGCCAATGTTGGGGGCACCTGCGAGGAGGATATCCCCGCAGGTAGCAGGGGCACACCGAGCCATCCTCGGGCCTAATTCTGGCTGTTGCGAGAACAATTTGTTCCCGTGGACCAGAATCGGGTCCAAATAGGCCCACCTTGCCTGGGGCCTTCCGGACAGCCCAGACATGCCCCTTTTGGAATCGGGCTTCACGGGGGTTATCCTTCTTAATCCCCTGTTATTTATTTCCTCCTCTCAAAGATAATGGCATCTGTTGTTAATTGGCAACATTTAAACATGTAGGTTTGCAAAATTGTCAATACTCACACATTGTTGTGTGCTGCTCAGTCAATGCCAACTCCTGGTAACCTTGTGAATAGTTGTCCATACTCAGACAAAAGTTATGAAATACAAACTTCCATGTTTAGGTGTCGACTCCTAGACATGGAAGTTACCCAGTGTCCCCATTGATTTTTCTCATATGTAGATTTGCAAAATGTGTCCTCTGGCTTCATGTATTGGCACATATATATGTACTCCTGCACTATTTAAGAACTGCATTATTTTAGTCTCTACATATAGTAAAGTCTTTTCTAAAATGCTA
The DNA here is from genome assembly GCA_033557465.1 of Ichthyophis bannanicus. Lineage (NCBI taxonomy): Eukaryota > Metazoa > Chordata > Amphibia > Gymnophiona > Ichthyophiidae > Ichthyophis > Ichthyophis bannanicus. The sequence continues at coordinate 228,038,141 of CM066033.1, read as the reverse complement.
CCAGAATTATTTATATCACGACCTCAACATCTGAAATGAAATCTCTGTTTAGTATTTAAAATGTGCCTTGATAGTCTATGATGCTTAGATATATTTCCTGGTCATGACTCCTAATGTGTAACCTAGTATTGTGTGGCTATATTTTGTATTGCTATTATTTATGTCCTTCACTTTGCACTTGTCCACATTAATTTCCATATACCATCTAAATGCCCAGTTTCCCAATCTTGCAGAGTCCCTCTGCAATTCTTACACTCTGCTCTTGACCTAGTCAGGTTTGAATAATTATGTTGCATCTGCCTATTTGATCAAACCATTTTTTGTTTGTTTCTTTTCTGGATCATTTATAAATATGTTCAAAAGCATAGGTCCCAATAAGGATCCATGGGCACTCCAATATTTGCTTTCTCCAATGAGAAATGTGACTATTTAGCCCTACTTTCTCTTTTCCTCCTTTCAACCAGTCAATCTATAATAAGATGTAAAGGCACATTTTAGATAAAAGGGATATGCATCTCTTTGAAATGACAAGGGAAATGAAAATAATATTTACCATATTGTTTCATTAGTGCACATAATAGCATGCAATAGTGTGCACTATAGTTCATTATTTGATACACCAGGAAGATGTATTACAACTATTTGATAAACTGAAGAATAGCAAATCACCTGTACCGGATAGTATACATACAAGGATGTTGAAAGAACTGAAATATGAGATTGCAGACCAACTATTAGTAATCTGTGAACTATCATTTAAATCATCTGTAATACTTGAAGAATGGAGGATGGCCAATGTAATGCCAATTTTTAAAAAGGTTCCAGGGGTTATCCAGGATACTACAGACCAGTGAGCCTGATGTCAGTACCGGGAAAAATGGTGGAAATCATCATAAAGAACAAAATTACTGAACACGTAGGTAGTCATGGCTTAATGGGAGACAGCCAACATGGCTTTAGCCAAGGAAGGTCTTGTCTTACTAATCTGTTATGTTTTTTTGAAGGTGTAAATAAACAGGTAGAGAATGGTGAGTTGGTTGATAAAATGTATCTGGACTTTAAGAAAGCCTTTGACAAGGTCCCTTGTGAGAGACTTTTGACAAAATTAAAAAGTCATGGGATAGGAGGCAGTGTACTATTGTGGATCAGAAACTGGCTAAAAGATGGAAAGCAAAGGGTAGGGCTAAATGGCCAATTTTCCCAATGGAGAAAGGTGAATAGTGGAGTACCCCAGGGATCTGTGCTGGGTCCGCTGCATTTTAACATATTCATAATTGACCTGGAAATGGGAATAACGAGTGAGGTTATCAAATTTGCAGATGACACAAAACTATTCAAAGCTGTTAAAACCCATGAGGATTGTGGAAACTTGCAAGAGGATCTTGATAAATTGGAAGACTGGGCATCAAAATGGCAGATGAAATTTAATGTGGACAAGTGCAAAGTTATACACCTAGGAAAGAAAAACACAAACTATGGTTACACGATGCAAGGTTCCACATTAGGAACCATCACCCAGGAAAAAGATTTAGGTGTCATAGATAAACATGATAAAACCCTCCGCCCAGTGTGCAGCAGCAGCCAAGAGAACCAATAGAATATTAGGTATCATAAGGAAAGAAATGGAGAACAAAACAAAGGATGTTACAATGCCTCTGTATCATTCCATGGTGTGACGGCACCTTGAATATTGTGTGCAATTCTGGTCGCCGTATCTTAAAAAGGATATAGTGTTATTAGAAAAGATACAGAGAAGAGCCACCAAAATGGTAAAGGGGATAGAAGGATACCCATATGAAGAGAGGCTAAAAAGGTTGGGGCTCTTCAACCTGGAAAAGAGACGGCTGAGGGGAGATATGATAGAGGTCTATAAATTAATGAATGGAGTGGAACAGGTAAATGTAGATCAATTGTTTACATCATCAGAATATAGAAATACTAGGGGATATGCAATGAAGCTACAGTGTACAGTGTATTTAAGACTAATAAGAGAAAATACTTTTTCACTCAACGTGTAATCAAACTCTGGAATCTTGATACTGGAAAATGTAGTAAAAACTGTTAGTGTAGCTGGGTTTAAAAAAGGTCCATAAACCATTATTAAAAGGGACCCATAATATCCATTGCTTGCATTGTGGAACCTGTGTCTTTTGGGGAAACTGCTAGGTACTTGTGACCTAGATTGGGCACTGTTGGAAACAGGATACTGGACTTGATGGACCTCGGTCTGACCCAGTATGGCATATCTTATGTTCTTATTGCACAATAGCATGCCCTACTTTCTCAATAGCATGCTATACTGAGGAAGGTACACTATTAGAGCAATAGATGCACTATTGCATAATAGGATGCATTATTGCACAACAATACACACTATGGACTATATTGCTGCCAAAAGAAAAAAAAAAACAAGCAAAAAGAAAAATCCTGTAAACAATATGGGAAATTAAAGAAAATGAAAAATATTTGTCTGCATAATCCTAGTAGATAGTATATGGTTGGGACATACACAATTCCAGCAGTATTTCAGAAGAGGATCTGCCAACCATTGAGCCTTTTTGGTTACTAAGGTGTGTTTCTAATCACCTATGTTTAATTAGATCTATTAGACCAGTGGTTCTCACACCTGTTCTGGGGAACCACAAGCCAGTCAAATTTTCAGAATATCCACATGAATATGCATGAGAGAGATTTGTATATAATGGAGATAGTAGGCATACGGATTTCTCTCATACATATTCATTGTGGATATCCTGAACACCCGACTAGCTGGTGGTCCCCCAGGACAGGTTTGAGAACCACTGTATTAGACCATTCCTCAAGAGGGAAGCTTTGTTGTCACTAGTTCATGCCCTTGTGATTGCCAGATTGGATTATTATAACTCCATGTGTAATGGTCTGCCATAACCACATCTGAAGCAACTACAACTAATTCAAAATAACGCGATAAAACTGGTAACATCAGCCAGCCATCGTGACCATGTGACTCCCTGCTTATGGCAGAGCACTGGTTACCTTTCATCTTTAGAATTAAATTTAAGGTCTTGCTGTTAACCATTAAGGTACTGTGCTCTGGTGAACCTCAATATCTTTCTAACTTCCTTCTTCCATTTACACTATCTCGCACTTTTACTTGCAGATCCCAGGATCCGAATCTTGTGGTTCTTCCTAAGCTCAGTCAGGGCAAGGGTGGAGTCCACTCTCCATGCTGCATTCTACTTTTTAGCCCTCCATCTTTGGAAAAGTTTTCACTTGTATATCCATCTTGAGACTTCCTTCTCTAAATTCAAAATAGCTCTTAAGACCCATTATTTCACTTGAGTCTTACAGGTAACTTGATGTTCTGTTCTATATTATTGTTACAGTGTGTTCTCTGTGCATGATTACTAAAGGATTGTATGTACTCTTTCTCTACTATCCCTCTAACCAGGAGAAATGTGATGTATTTTTTCTTTTCTTCTTGTTTTTATGGATAATTATTTGATTGTTTATTTTAATGTTTATTTTTATTTTTTTATTTTTGTTATTTATATGTGTTTTAATTTATTGTAAACCACCTTGATGCCTGTAAAGAGCAGCATAGCAGGTCTGCAATAAATGTAAACATGTATAAGGAACTACAGGAAGGCTCATGGATAGGCATCCACATACTGTACATTGGGAGGAGCCATTTTACAAAACTGCATGTGGGAAAAATCTATGGAGGAAATTCAGCAGCTTACATGTATTAGTGCCACCCTTAGACATACAAGTTGTTTTTTGCAAACCGATATGTTTACATATTGCTAATTAATTACAGAGGCTACTATCTTTATTTGATTTCAATTGGAGGGGGACATACTCATTTCAACTAGCTCGCTTATAAAAGGCTGACTGAAATGAGCATTTTGAAAATCCTTTGCGTAGCAGTAAGAAGCTGTAAACTCCAACTTGGACAATTTTGACCATACACATATAGTAAATTCCCTATACACATTCAATTTTTGACCCACCCAGGTCATGTCGAGAGAGTGGAGTCAGGGAGTGTGATGGGGCTGGTACAGTAGGCGAATGCTAGCTGCATAAACTTGTTGCTAGTGTGGGTACAATAGCGTGGTGCTAATGTGCGGCACTATACTATCTAGTATGTGGGTGCATTTAAAGCCATCCATTCAGGTGCTGTTAAGTGCACCCATGCTAATGTCAACATTTGCAATAACCTTGATGCACCAACAATGCCCACATTCTGCCCCAAACCTACCCAATCCCCATCCAATCTCATGCTAAATGGTGAGAGGAGGATTTTTAGCAAGGGGTCCTGTGCTAACTGCTAGCACAAACCCCACACTTACAGCATGTTTTAGTAAACATATCCCATGGAGAACTTAATAACTTTAAATATGCCATTCTGTTTCAGATCAAAGCTCCATAGAGCCCAACATCCAATTCAGGACACAAGTACCCAACACGATCCCAGAGTAGGTCTTATCGGGATCATTTTAGAACTGTGCATGCCACCATATTTTGATTCAGAAGAAGCCTTTTTATCACTTTTCCAGGTAGCCCTATCAATAGAGTATTACAATAATTTAGTTGACCAAGTGCTAGAGTCTAAACCATTGTTAGTGATTTTGTTGCAGATAGAATCATCTTCCTAACCATAATTTCAGGAATGCTTTCTTTGCTAAGTTCAAAATATGTGACTTTACATCCACTCTCAGATTTTTTTGTTTTTTTGCTTTTTCTAGCTGCATGCCCACTGTCATTTTTATTTTTATTTCTGAAAAGTGGATCAATGGATTCCTTGTGCCAAAAATTAATACTTTAGTTTTATTGCTGTTTAACTTTAAGCTATTGTCAACTAAACCAATATTTCTCCTAGGCATAACTTTAGCATGCACAGCACTTTATTTGATTTATTCCTTGTAGGCTAAGGGGTATGTTTACTAAACTGCGTTAGTGCGATTCGTGTTAGGAGCCGCGGTAGAGACAGAAACCCCAAATAAGGACATGGGCGGTACATCGTTTCCGAGAACGCGCAGAGAACGCGTGTTACAAGGCGCCATAAATGAACGAGCGCTACAGGGCACGTTACCGTGCGTTAATCTTAAGAAGGCGCGCAGGCACACAAGCACAGCAACAGAGCTGTAGCACAATGGTTACAACACTGACTGATGGTACAGGGGTCATGGGTTCGATTCCCCAGTGGGCCTAATGTATAAGGATGGCTGAGGCAGTACCCTTTACGTTTAAGTAGCGATTGTTGAGGCAAGTGATGTGTATTTTAATTTGTGCTGCCAGCAAACACACCCTCACGATGGCATAACCTAAGGTGCCGCATAATGCACTCCATAGGGCACATTATAAAGTGTACTGTCCGCTAAGGCACCCTATAATGTCCCCTATAGGACACCTTATAAGGATGTGAACAAAGCCCTGGCTGGCTGCAGGACTGCACGTCACCACACAAACTGTCTGCTGTGGGTACCAGGATAGGGGTAACCCACCCGTACCCATGATGCACTGCACATGCAAATCAGCAGTCGGGAGATGGGCACAAGATCGGGTATGCACCCCCACAGCACCTTGGCCTTGTAGGGGGAACAGACCATGTGTGGCACTGCCACAGAGTAGCCACAGACAGTCACATTGTACGGGTACAGTGCCCACCCTGAGGTTGAGGTGGGGCGCCCAGCACCAGGTCCACAGCACCTTTCATGACTGAAATACGCCATGCTGCAGGTCCCCATCAGTGTGTGATAAGTAGATCAGTTAGACACACCTAGGATACATCTGTGTCCTGCTGTATGTCTCGGTCATGTCTAGTCCCTATGGGCAATGCTGCACCCAGAATAGTGCATATCCTGTGTTGGTGCCATCGTTACCTGCTGTAGGTGAGGAAGGGAAGGGAAGGGAAGGGAAGGGAGGGGAGGGGAGGGGATTGTATGGACCCACAGGCAGATTATGTACCACCACACAACCCATTCTCTGGGGCTCAGGGTGGGAAACAGGATCATCCACCACTAGATCCACAGTCTACCTTCCTGCAATGGCAGCAGTAGAGGGGACCAGCAACCCCAGTCCTGCTGGGGAACAGACAGAGCGGTACACATCCATAACGCAATAGCAGACAGACAGCAGGCCTGGAAATGCTCAGCTGCCCCCCACCCTTATCTGACATTCCCCAGCAGCAAGCCTCCAGCCGCTGCACCCTGCAAGGTGTTACAGCAAGACACATACTAGCTGCAGACAGTCCGCCAGCTAGTCCAGAGTGCATGGTCCTGGAGGAGATGCATGTACCCAGAACGGGGATGTCAGCATACACACCAAGCAGATAAGTCAGTGATTGGGCCCCAAAAGGAAACCCATAAATATCACATGAGAGAAATACTATATAGTACTATGGGGGAACCTAGCCATGCCATGGTCACTGCTCAGTCAGGGTGAGAGTGACCTCCCAGCAGGACATGCTATGTCCACCCTGTCCGTGCAGGTGGTGGCCAGGCACTACAATGTCCAAACCATTGCCCTATGCCGTGTGCAGATGCATCCAGGCCAGGCCACCCTATCCAGGCTATTCCCACGGTACCTTGCTCCTCATTATGCACATTGGCAGGCCAATACTGGCAACAGTGCTAGCAGTGTGGGCTGTGGAGGGTGTTGGCAGCCACCACACACTGGATAGACAGACACACACTCCCCACACCTATGCCAGCATTGTGCAACTATAGAGCTGTTGGGCAGCCCAGGCCACCACACCAGTCCTGGGCACAGTGCAGGCATGGCTATGGTACGCAATACTGTAGGAGTCACTCCCCAGGTTGGTAAACACTGTCAGACACAAGACCTGTAGCACACTCCACAGACATCAGAAAAGTTGCTATGATGCAGCTCACTCAGAAAAGTGTACTTAACCTAGGAATTGCTATCTGCCAGTAATCATAGCAACCTTTTGAGAGATGTGTACCATATTCCCCGGTTTTGGGTGGCATTACTAAGGTATGCAAGTGCTAGTATTGGGAGATGCACGCAGAGCCCAAAGTCCTGCCTCTCCAGGAGGCTTTGGATAATGGGGCCTGTGGGTGCGGGTGTGTCTGCCCCTGTTGGCAGCTGCTTTATGGCAGAGGTTCCCAACTCCAGTCCTGTGGTGCCAAACACTGTTCGGGTTTTCATGCTGTCCCTCATGAATATGCATGAGATACATCTGCATACCATGGGGGTGGCACATAGAAATGCAGCACAGGCATCTTTACCAGAGGCAGGATGGAACCGGGATGGTGTTTGGCCCTCCAGGACTGCAGTTGGGAGGCTCTGCTCTAGGTAATGTGCATGTTTATGGTGTCTGTGCTCTGTAGGGTAAAATGTAGGTGTCTTGGGCATGTTTACGTCATCTGCAATAAAGGTGCTGTCTGTATTAGCACGTTGTAGTAGTGGGTAAAATATGGGGACTGGGTTGGCAGGAACCACAGCTGGGACTTGAACCTGTGACTCTCTGCTTCTGAATACACTGGTTTTGTGCACTGCACCACCTTGTTGTCATAGAGTCAGTACGTTCCTTGGTGATACCATGACTGTTCGTCAGACAGGGCCCGTCTGTTGCAGTACATGGCACCCACCTACACAGGGCTAGGCCACGGTCTGCTCTGGGCAGCTGCCACTGCCCCCTCCTCCACCAGTATCCCTCAGCCACCATGCTGACATGCCCTTCTGCTGGTGGTGCACAGTCTCAGGCCATCCAGTGTGCAGGTAAGCGGCTGCCTATGGTGCGGGTTCTGGGGTAGGGGTGCCTGCATAGGTGTCCACGCTTCCCCCCAGCACCGCCTGCCAATGTTCTGTGCTCTTGGGGGTAGCTGCTGGGTATTATCCCCTGTGACACTGTGGGAAACACAGTCGTGCCCATGTTGGGCCTTCGGCAGTTGCTGTCTGGCTGCTCTGCTGCTTCAGCATTCGTATGGGCCACCTAGCATCGCCCTAGTCCGCACTGTGGCCTAGCTGCACCACAGCATGTGCCACCTGCGGCCCTCTGTATCCCCTTCTCCGGCATCTGTCTAGTTGCCATACCGACATGCCCGCCCTGATGTTGCGGGACATGTGCATGCCATACGAACCCTGTCCGATGGTGGGGAAAAACCTGAGCAGCGCTATATCACTGTGGGCTCATTCACCTTGTATGGGGGCGGAGTATAGACCCTTCCACGATTTATATCTGTTCTATGGAGCTTACTCGGGGGGGGAGGTGTTGATTTTTCTCATTGCTACCAGCTTGGTTATGGTCTTTTTCCAGTTTGTTGGGGTCATTTTCAGTGTTTCTGTGCCCTTTTGTTCTGTGCACATGTATCACACTTATCACTTTTTTAGGTTTCCCTGCATGGGCTGTACATTACTGACACTGAAATGGTTTCTCTCCCCTGTAATGTACATTTAACGGCAGGTTTTCATTCGCGTTGGAATTGAGCTCTTCAGATCAGCGCGTTAGTGTGAAGGGAGCCTCTCCCTGCCCACTCTCTGCCCATTGACCCCTTCTCTCTGCCCTCTCTCCACCTTCTGCGGTGTTTTACCGCGCCGCGCGAGTTTACGATCGTTAACTATGGTTAACGCGCGTTATGTAACGTTAACGATCGTAAGCGCGTCATAACGCGTGTTATGATGCGCTTACGATCGTTAACGTTACATAACGCGCGTTGTTTACGATTACCGCAGTTTAGTAAACATACCCCTTAAATGTCATCAGTGTAAACTTATCCTTGTATACACCATTTCTGGGCTGCTCATTCTTGGCAAATTGGTATTTGGTAATAGCTGCCACAGCTTAGATAGTCCAGAGCTTATTTTTTAGGATGCGTCTAATATTAGTTTTTTTAAAGACGTTTGTAGTATACCCTTTGAGAACAAGGGATTGACAATGTTTACTATCTAATCCACCATAAAATGATTTTCCAACTGTAACAGTAAAGGGTTCCAGAAGCCATCATGTAGACCTTATTTTACTCAGCTGTGTATGTCATTCATACTGACTTGTCTAATATTTTTTATAAGTGAACATCCATAAACACCACTTGAATATTAAATACCACTAAGAGGGATGTGGAGTGGAGGAGTAGCCTAGTGGTTAGATTACTACCCAGGTGACCTGGGTTTGATTCCCATTGGCGCTCCTTATGGCCTTGGGCAAGTCACTTTACCCTCCATTGCTTTGGAAAAAAAGGCCTGGCAGTCTACTTCTGGTCATACCCTGTAAAGAAATCCTAGAGGCTGCTGGGTTGCCAGGAGTCAGCATTGACATGAAAACACTTAAATAAAAAAGTACATATGGATCACCAGCGAAAAACTACTGAGTTGTATTTTAACAAGTAAAAGGACCTCTCTTGTTTGTATTGTGGAAGTCGTGGTTTTGGCTTTGGCTTTATTACAGCTTCTATATGGTTTTTAGAAAGCAACAAAAAGGTTTACCATAAAACCAAGTCATTAGAATGGTGAAAAAGGAACTCCTTTAAAATGTAAGTAAAATATTAAAAAATCAACGAAAGGGGAGGTTAGGTAGAAAGAGTGGGCAGTACTGACCATTCCAGCATGCTTTCCCGAGGCCCTGAAGTCATGGTTCTTGATAGCTTATTACAACCCTAGTGTTAATGTCAACTCATTACTGTAGTGGTACTGTTCACCTCTCACTACTACTTTGAAGGAAACTGCAATATATATTTACTTCCTAGTGGTTGGCAGTGAAAATGTATTGAACAAAAGATGGAAACGCTCAGCAGAATAAGGTACAAAAGAGTAAGTTCAACCTCAGAAATTAATAATTTATTTTTCAGTGAGACTATAAAAATGTACCCTTTGATTCTTGCAGTAAAAGTACATCCTAGGGGATCACATGATGAGTGATGTGGGTCTGCTCAGCACCGAGAGCAAATACCTTTTGAGGCAGTTTTATTGTATGAAAGAATATTTAAAACAAGGGTGTTAGCAGTTAACCTTCTATAGATTTTTTTTTAATAAATGGGCACTAAGGCAGAAGGCACAATGACTGCAACCTGCAAAGGAAAGAGAGAAAAATCATACACAAAAAGCAAACTGGTGGCCATACCATGCACTAATAGTACAACATAAAGTGAGAGGTTACATTGGTGTTAAAAAGAAAATAAGTAGCAAGCTGGATAAACTTAATGCTCTTTTGAATTCAGTGAAGCCTATGTAATAAATAGAGCCAAGCTTCATGCAACTCACTACATCCAATATCGTGCACAATGTAGTAAGCTAAATGTATTTCTTAATGTAATGATTTTATTGTGCAAAAAAAAATGTATGGTAAATGGGAAGTAAAAAAGTGAACTGATTTTAGCACATTTTCTATGCTAATGCAAGAGACCAAAATCATTGATGGCATAAAGGGTCAGTCATCAGTGGAGGAAAAAGAAAGATGCCATCAAGGCCTCTGTTATTCTCGTGGAATTACTTCTAATGCACCAAGATATGCTAAAAACTAGTTCATAATTTTATTTCAGTTTTCGGGGAATGTTTACTAAAGTGCACTATAGGTCACTTTAAAAGAGATGGACATGGGTTAGATGTCGGAAATGGGTGATGTCGGGGTACAAAGGATGATTACAGACCTGGACAGATCTGAATGTCTCTGTGGATGGAATGTCCAAGTCTAGTTGTCCCAACATGGGTGTGTCTGGAGGGCATTTTGGGGCTTGTCCAGGGAAGAGCAAGGATGCAGACATCCAACATATTTTTTCTATAGTGTTTGAGACATACTGGTCATGGCAGCCAGATGTCCAGGTCTAGACCACCTACAAAGCACAAACAGGTATGGGACTTTGTTGTCTATGCTGACTACAAATGCAATTGTGTTAGGAGGAGCATGAAATCGAAAGAGAAGAATCTGCTTGTTGTCCCTGTCTGCTGTATATCATGTTGTTCAATCTCCTGTGTCTCAATCGCACTCCCCATGCATCCATCACTGCAGATCCATCACCAATAGGCGCCCCCAACAACCCCTAACTCCTACCTGGCCACAGGCCCCCAGATGCTCCCCTCCACAACTTGACACCACATCCGCTGGACCACTCTCTCCCCTGCATCCTGTCACCCACCCCATCTCTGTTCCAGCCAAGGCAATGGGAGTGCCTGTGTTTCCGTGTCTGTAAGAATGAAGGCGCTGAGGAGGATGTGTGACCATCGGTGTAGGTTGCAGGTCTTGGTGTCTATGTGGCTATGTATGAGTGTTCGTACCTATCTGTGTCCGTGTCTCACATAGCACAGAGCACTGCATGTTGGTGGAGGTAGCACAAGGATGCCAGTTATGGGTGCAAGGAGGTGTAGGTGGTGGTCCCCATGGGTATTCGTAGACGGTAGCAGCGATGCAGAATGATTGCAGTGGTTATAGAGAGGGAACTGGATAGGACGTGCAGGAGGATATGGAGAAGGCACCACTATCAAAGGATGTAGTGGGTGAGGACCTAATACATGGGGCTTTCGGATTACCAGTACCTGATGTGGTTCAGGTTGACAAAGCACCTGAACCACAGTGAGACCATCCCATTCCTGTTCACATGAAGATAATGACTGCCCTTGCATTCCTGGCCACCGCTAGCTTTCAGACTCTGCTCGCTGCCACAGAAGGCATCAACCAGTCAGTGGTGTTGCTGTATTTGACAAAGTTCCTGGCAGCATTTTTCCCCAGGATTGCACAGCAGTGGCAGCAACAATATTGAAATTTTAAAAATATAGCAGACTTTCTTGCAGTGCTGGGTGCCATAGACTGGACACATGTGGCCCTGTGGCCCCCAAGAGTGTGGGAATATACATACAGGACTAGAAAGGCTTACCACTCTATGAAGAAGCAGGTGATCTGCAATGATAAAGGGGAAATAATCACTGTGTTTCCTCACTTCCCAGGATCATGTCATGATGGCTACATCCTGGCGCAATCAGGCATCTACAAGCAATTCAAAAGTGGAGAAATTACAGGTAGCTGACTCCTTGGTAAGCATATACCCCCCTCTATGTTCCAACGTGCACTACCAAATGTAATGAAACAGCAGCCAGATAAAGGAAATTCGGCTCTTTGGCCTATACGCCAAGGAGCACAGTACAAATCCCACCCCCAGCACTAGTAAGGAAGCAAAGAAACATAGAAACATAGAAATATGATGACAGAAAAAAAGATCACATGGCTTATCTAGTCTGTCCTTCCATATCAACAACTTCAATAGTCGCCTTTTTTCCTTAAGAGATCCTCTGTGTTTGTCCTATGCTTTTTTGAATTCAGTTACTGTCCTCATCTCTACCACCTCCACTGGGAGACTATTCCACGGATCCACAACTCTTTCCATAAAGAAATATTTCTGCATATCACTCCTGGATCTATCCCCCTTCACCTTTCACCCTCATCCCACGTTCCCTAGCCTAGTGGTTGGGGCAAGGTACTTCAGGCAGAAGGTCAGGGGTTCAAATCCCACTAGAGGACAGCAACCTTGGGCCGGAAGGACTGGGGTTTCTAGTCCCACAGATGCTCCTTGTGGTCTTGGGCAAGTCACTTAACCCTCCATTGCCCATGTTCCCTGTAAGTATTAGTGTATGTGTCTCATATCCCCGCGTGTTAAATGTATCCCCCAATTGTGTTGTGACCGCTTTGATTGAAGGATAAGGCGGGATACAAAACTGTCTAAATAAATAAATTTCAGAACTTGCTTTCAATTGAAGGATTAGAAAAGGCGACTGTTACTTCTGGAGAGAGATCTGCAATTGTGAGTATATACTTCTGGGAATTTTCTGAAAGGAATTATTTATATTAAAGCTATTTAAACTGTGAACCCACTATTTTTTGTAAATCAGTCAGGACCTAGTAGCAGCAGTTTAAGTTTAAATTTAAAACACAGAAGAGAACTTTCTGGTTACATTTCATACCCAGCAGAGAGCTTGTAGTTTTAATTTAATAGTCACTCAGGGCCTAGTATCAGCAAAGTACTTTTAGTTTAAATTTAAAACACAGAAGAGAGCTTTCTGGTTAAATTTAGAACCCAGCAGAGAGCTTGTAGCTTAAATTTCATAATAAGTTAGAGTCTAGCAGAAGCAAAGAGCTATAATTTAAATCAAATCAGAATATATCTTACCTCAGCAGCACAGGACAGGGTACTGTGTAGCAGCCCTCTTTTAATAAGTATTATTTCCCTCCCTCCCTCCCCAACACCCACACACCCCTGGGATAATCGCAGCTTTATAGGTACTTACACGTCTTAAAAGACAGGAGGTGCTCTCAGGTGAAGCTCGTTACCCAAATCAGTCATACACTAAGGACCAGAAATTAATTAAACTTCAGGTGAGCAAGGTATATTAAACATATTAGGTACAGTTTTATTAGTATAAATATCCATAGCAACCCTTATTCAGTAAAGAACTTAAAGATCTAAACACAAGCTTAAAACTAAGATGCAGACAGTAGTCCAGCAGCGAGATGGGGGCTTTCCAATCTTTTGCATTGAGTGTCACTTGTATGATTTTCTCCCAGTTGGTGAGAGGTCTTATGTGTGCACTAGGTGCAAGGAGCTCTTTGCTCTCAGGGAACGAGTCCGTTCTCTTGAGGCTAGAGTAGCAGACTTGGAAAACATAAGAAAGACAGAGAGGTACATAGACGAGACCTACAGGGATATAGTCCTGAAATCCCACCTCCAGTCTGGCAGCATCCCTGTTGCCATGGAGGAGAGAGGTCACGTGACAGGAGAGCATCACCCTGGTGTGGCAAGAAGTGATCCTGTAACTAGGACCTGTCCTCCAGGTGTTGTAAAACCCTCTCGCACTGAGGAAGTTTCTCTAGGGCCATGTGTCAATGAGGGAAGGGTAAGGACAGCCGTCATAGTTGGTGATTTGATCATTAGGCATGCAGATAGCTGGGTGGCTGGTGGACGTGAGGATCGCCTGGTAACATGCCTGCCTGATGCGAAGGTAGTGGACCTCACGCGCCACCTAGATAAGGTCATAGATAGTGCTGGGGAGGAGTCTGCTGTCTTGGTACAAGTCGGTATCAATGACATAGGAAAATGTGGTAGGGAGGTTCTGGAGGCTAAATTTAGGCTTTTAGGTAGGAAGTTGAAATCCAGAACTTCCAGGGTAGCGTTCTCTGAAATGCTTCCCATTCTATGTGCAGGACAAGGCAGGCAGAGCTCCAGAGTCTCAATGCATGGATGAGACAATGGTGCAAAGATGAGGGGTTTGGATTTGTTAGGAACTGGGGAACATTCTGGGGAAAGGAGGGGCTCTTCTGAAGGGATGGGCTTCACCTTAATCGGGATGGAACCAGGTTGCTGGCATTAACTTTTAAAAAGGAGATAGAACAACTTTTAAACTAGATAATAGGGGAAAGCCGACAGTCGCCCAAGAGTGGATGTTTCGGAAGAAAGTATCCTTGAAGGATACTACCAAAAGTAGAGAGGTTCCAAAAAAGAGTAAGGTAACCGAAATGCCCTCGAGTATGGAGCAGACAGAGCTTAAAGATCCCAAATTACCCATGTCTACCAATAGCCAAATTAATATGAATAAAATACAGTCTCTTAAATGCTTGTATGCAAATGCTAGAAGTCTAAAAAATAAAATGGGAGAGTTAGAATATATAGCACTAAATGAGAGGTTAGATATGATTGGAATATCAGAGACATGATGGAAGGAGGACAACCAGTGGGACACTGTGATACCTGAGTACAAACTATATCGTAATGATAGAGCTGATCAAATTGGTGGAGGGGTTGCGCTCTATGTTAGAGTGGGCATTGAGTCAGAAAGGATTCAAGTTTTGCAGGAAACAAAATTTGCTGTAGAATTTCTATGGATTGAAATTCCATGTAAAAAGGGGAAGGCGATGGCAATGGGGGTGTACTATCGACCGTCTGGCCAGAATAAACAAATGGATGATGAAATGCTCAAAGAAATCAAGTTAGCTAACAAAAGTAACAGCGCAGTAATAATAATTTGTAATTTCATTTACCCCGGTATCGACTGGGTCAGTATCATAGCAGGACATGCTAGGGATATATTGTTCCTAGATGAAATAAATGACTGCTTCTTGGAGCAGCTGGTTCATGAACTGACCAGAGGGGAAGCCATATTAGACCTAGTCCTTAGTGGAACACCAGATCTAGTGCAAGAGATAAGGGTGTTGGGGCCACTTATCAATAGTGATCATAGCATGATCGTATTTGATTTAATTAGTGGAGGAGGGATAGTAAGGAAATCCACAGTACTACCTTTTAACTTTCAAAAGGGAGAATAAGGGGTATGTTTACTAAACTGCGGTAATCGTAAATAACGCGTGTTATGTAGCGTTAACGATCGTAAGCGCATCATAACGCGCGTTATGATGCGCTTACGATCGTTAACGTTACATAACGCGCGTTATGATGCGCTTACGATCGTTAACGTTACATAACGCGCGTTAACCGTAGTTAACAATCGTAAACGCCCGCGGCGCGGTAAAACACCGCAGAAGGTGGAGAGAGGGCGGAGAGAAGGGGTCAATGGGCGGAGAGTGGGCGGGGAGGGGCTCCCTTCACACTAACGTGCTGATCTGAAGAGCTCAATTCCAATGCGGATGAAAACCTGCCGTTAAATGCACATTACAGGGGAGAGAAACCTTTCAGTATCAGGAATGTACAGCCCAGGCAGGGAAACCTAAAAAAAGTGATAAGTGTGATACATGTGCACAGAACGAAAGGGCACATAAACACTGAAAATTACCCCAACAAACTGGAAAAAGACCATAACCAAGCTGGCCAATAGTGGTAGCAATGAGAAACATCAATCCCTCCCCCCCCCGAGTAAGCTCTATAGAACAGACATAAATCGTGGAAGGGTCTATACACCGCCCCCATACAAGGTGAATGAGCCCACAGTGATATAGCGCTGCTCAGGTTTTTCCCCACCATAGGACAGGGTTCATATGGCATGCACATGTCCCGCAACATCAGGGCGGGCATGTCGGAACGGCAACTGGACAGATGCCGGAGAAGGGGATACAGAGGGCCGCAGGCGGCACATGCTGTGGTGCAGCTGGGCCACAGTGAGGACTAGGGCGATGCCTAGGTGGCCCATACGAATGCTGAAGCAGCAGAGCAGCCAGACAGCAACTGCTAAAGGCCCAACATGGGCATGACTGTGTTTCCCACAGTGTCACAGGGGATAGTACCAAGCAGCTACCCCCAAGGGCACGGAACATTGGCAGGCGGTGCTGGGGGGAAGCATGGACACCTATGCAGGCACCCCTACCCCAGAACCCGCACCATAGGCAGTCGCCTACCTGCACACTGGATGGTCTGAGACTGCGCACCACCAGCACCACCAGCAGAAGGGCATGTCAGCATGGTGGCTGAGGGATACTGGTGGTAGAGGGGGCAGTGGCAGCTGCCCAGGGCAGACCGTGGCCTAGCCCTGTGTAGGTGGGTGCCATGTACTGCAACAGATGGGCCCTGTCTGATGAACAGTCATGGTATCACCAAGGAACGTGCTGACTTTGTGACAACAAGGTGGTGCAGTACACAAAACCAGTGTATTCAGAAGCAGAGGGTCACAGGTTCAAGTCCCAGCTGTGGTTCCTGCCAACCCAGTCCCCATATTTTACCCACTACTACAACATGCTAATACAGACAGCACTTTTATTGCAGATGACGTAAACATGCCCAAGACACCTACATTTTACCCTACAGAGCACAGACACCATAAACATGCACATTACCTAGAGCAGAGTCTCCCAAATGCAGTCCTGGAGGGCCAAACACCATCCCGGTTCCATGCTGCCTCTAGTAAAGATGCCTGTGCTGCATTTCTATGTGCCACCCCCATGGTATGCAGATGTATCTCATGCATATTCATGAGGGACAGCATGAATACCTGAACAGTGTTTGGCACCGCAGGACTGGAGTTGGGAACCTCTGCCGTAAAGCAGCAGCCAACAGGGGCAGACACACCCGCACCCACAGGCCCCATTATCCAAAGCCTCCTGGAGAGGCAGGACTTTGGGCTCTGCGTGCATCTCCCAATACTAGCACTTGCATACCTTAGTAATGCCACCCTAAACCAGGGAATATGGTACACATCTATCAAAAGGTTGCTATGAGTACTGGCAGATAGCAATTCCTAGGTTAAGTACACTTTTCTGAGTGAGCTGCTTCATAGCAACTTTTCTGATGTCTGTGGAGTATGCTACAGGTCTTGTGTCTGACAGTGTTTACCAACCTGGGGAGTGACTCCTACAGTATTGCGTACCATAGCCACGCCTGCACTGTGCCCAGGACTGGTGTGGTGGCCTGGGCTGCCCAACACCTCCATAGTTGCACAATGCTGGCATAGGTGTGGGGAGTGTGTGTCTGTCTATCCAGTGTGTGGTGGCTGACAACACTCTCCACAGCCCACACTGCTAGCACTGTTGCCAGTATTGGCCTGCCAATGTGCATAATGAGGAGCAAGGTACGTGGGAATAGCCTGGATAGGGTGGCCTGGCCTGGATGCATCTGCACACGGCATAGAGCAATGGTTCGGAAATTGTAGTGCCTGGCCACCACCTGCACGGACATGGTGGACATAGCATGTCCTGCTGGGAGGTCACTCTCACCCTGACTGAGCAGTGACCATGGCATGGCTAGATTCCCCCATAGTGCTATATAGCATTTTTCTTATGTGATATTTATGGGTTTCCTTATGGGGCCGAATCACTGACTTATCTGCTTGGTGTGTATGCTGACATTCCCATTCTGGGTACATGCATCTCCTCCAGGACCATGCACTATGGACTAGCTGGCGGACTGTCTGCAGCTAGTATGTGTCTTGCTGGAACAACTTGCAGGGTGCAGCGGCTGGAGGCTTGCTGCTGGGAACGTCAGATAATGGTGGGGGGCAGCTGAGCATTTCCAGGCCTGCCATCTGTCTGCTATTGCGTTATGGATGTGTACTGCTCTGTCTGTTCCCCAGCAGGACTGGGGTTGATGGTCCCCTCTACTGCTGCCATTGCAGGGAGGTAGACTGTGGATCTATTGGTGGGCGATCCTGTTTCCCACCCTGAGCCCCAGAGGTGGGTTGTGTGGTGGTACATAATCTGCCTATGGGTCCATACACCCCCCCCTTCACCTACAGCAGGTAACGATGGCACCCACACAGGATATGCACTATTCTGGGTGCAGCATCGCCCATAGGGACTAGACATGACCGAGACATACAGCAGGACACAGATGTATCCTAGGTGTGTCTAACTGAACTACCTATCACACACTGATGGGGACCTGCAGCATGGCATATTTCAGCCATGAAAGGTGCTGTGGACCTGGTGCTGGGTGCCCCACCTCAACCTCAGTGTGTGCACTGTACCCGAACAATGTGACTGTCTGTGGCTACTATGTGGCAGGGCCACACAAGGTCTGTTCCCCCTACAAGGCCGAGGTGCTGTGGGGGTGCATACCTGATCTTGTGCCCATCTCTCGGACTGCTGATTTGCATGTGCAGTGCATCATGGGTACGGGTGGGTTACCCCTATCCTGGTAACCACAGCAGACAGTTTGTGTGGTGCCGTGCAGTCCTGCAGCCAGCCAGGGCTTTGTTCACATCCTTATAAGGTGTCCTATAGGGGACATTATAGGGTGCCTTAGCGGACAGTACACTTTATAATGTGCCCTATGGAGTGCATTATGGGGTGCCTTATGCGGCACCTTAGGTTATGCCACCGTGAGGGTGTGTTTGCTGGCCGCACTAATTAAAATACACGTCACATGCCTCAACAATCACTACTTAAATGTAAAGGGTGCTGCCGTAGCCAGCCTTATACATTAGGCCCACTATGGAATCAAACCCATGACCCCTCTACCATCAGTCAGTGTTGTAACCATTGTGCTACAGCTCTGTTGCTGTGTTTGTATGCCTGCGCGCCTTCGTAAGATTAACGCGCGGTAATGTGCCCTGTAGCGCTCGTTCATTTATTGCGCCTTGTAACGCGCGTTCTCAGAAACGATGTACCGCCCATGTCCTTATTTGGGGTTTCTGTCTCTACCGCGGCTCCTAACGCAAATCGCACTAACGCAGTTTAGTAAACATACCCCTATGATAAAATGAGGAAAATAGTTAAGAGAAAACTAAAAGGAACAGTTGCAAAGGTTGGTTGTTGAAAAATACTATCTTGGAAGCCCAGACCAGCTGTATTCCACGCTTTAGGAAAGTGGAAGGAAGTCCAAAAAACTGCCAGCATGGTTTAAAGGTGAGGTCAGAGAGGCTGTTGTTGCCAAAAAAGCATCTTTCAGGAAATGGAAAAAAGAGCCAAATGATGAAACCTGGAAACAGCACAAGCACTGGCAAGTCAAATGCAAGGCATTGATAAGGCAGGCAAAGGGAGAATTTGAGAAAAAGCTTGCTGCGGAAGCAAAAACGCAAAATAAAGACTTTTTCAAGTACATTTGTAGCAAAAAACCTGTGAGAGAGTCAGTTGGTCCATTAGATGATAGAGGAGTTAAAGGGGCACTAAGAGGTGACAAGGCAATAGAAGAGAGACTGAATGGATGAATTCTTTGCTTCGGTCTTTACTGAGGGAGATGTAGGGATGTTACCTATGAGTAAAGTGGTATTTAAAGCTGCGGAAGAATTGAAGGAAATATGGATACATCGGGAAGATGTATTACAACTATTAGATAAACTGAAGAGCAGCAAATCACCTGGGCCGGATGGCAGACATCCAAGGGTGTTGAAAGAACTGAAATATGAGATTGCAGACCTGCTATTAGTAATCTGTGAGCTATCATTAAAATCATCTCTAATACCTGAAGATTGGAGGATCACCAATGTAACACCAATTTTTAAAAAGTGTTCCAGGAGTGATCCGGGAAACTACAGACTGGTGAGCCTGATGTCAGTACCGGCAAAAATGGTAGAAACCATCATAAAGAATAAAATTACTCAGCATGTAGATAGTTATGGCCTAATGGGAGACAGCCAACATGGCTTTATACACGGAAGATCTTGTCTTACTAATCTGTTATGTTTTTTTGAAGGTGTGAATAAACAGGTGGACAAAGGTGAGTCGGTTGATATAGTGTATCTGGACTTTCAGAAAGCCCTTGACAAGGTCCCTCATCAGAGACTTTTTGGCAAAACTAAAGAGTCATGGGATAGGAAGCAGTGTACTATTGTGAATCAGGAACTGGTTAAAAGATAGAAAGCAGAGGGTAGGACTAAATTACCTATTTTCCCAATGGAGAAAGGTGAATAGTGGTGTACCCCAGGGATCTGTGCTGGGTCTGCTGCTTTTTGACATATTTATAAATGACCTGGAAAGTGGAATAACGAGTGAGTTTATCAAATTTGCAGATGACACAAAACTATTTAAAGGTGTTAAAACCTAAGAGGATTGTGGAAAATTGCAAGAGGATCTTGATAATTTGGAAGACTGGGCATCAAAATGGCAGATGAAATTTAATGTGGACAAGTGCAAAGTTATGCACCTAGGGAAGAACAACCCAAATTATGGTTACACGATTCAAGGTTCCGCATTAGGAACCACTACCCAGGAAAAAGATTGAGGCGTCATTGTGGATATCATATTAAGACCCTTGGCACAGTGTGCAGCGGCGGCCAAGAGAGCAAATAGAATGCTTGGTATCATAAGGAAAGGAATGGAAAATAAAACAAAAGATATTATAATGCCTCTATATCGTTCCATGGTGAGACCGCACCTTGAATATTATTTGCAATTCTGATCGCCGTATCTTAAAAAGGATATAGCGTTATTAGAAAAGGTTCAGAGAAGAGCCGCCAAAAGGCTAAAAAGGTTAAGGCTCTTTAACCTGGAAAAGAGATGGCTGAGGGGAGATATGATAGAAGTCTATAAATTAATGAACGGAGTGGAACGGGTAAACGAAGATCGATTGTTTACATTATCAGAATATAGAAAGACTAGGGGACATGCAATGAAGTTACAGGGTAAACTATTTAAGACTAATAAAAGAAAATATTTTTTCATTCAACATGTAATCAAACTCTGGAATTTGTTACCGGAGGATGTAGTAAAGGCTGTTAGTGTAGCTGGGTTTAAAAAAGGTTTGGACAAGTTTCTGGAGGAAAGGTCCATAAACCATTATTAAGAAGGGACCCAGGATATCAATGCTTGACACAGTACATGCATTGTGGAACCTGTGTCTTTTGGGGAAACTGCTAGGTACATATGACCTAGCTTGGCCACTGTTGGAAACAGGATACTGGGCTTGATGGACCTTGGTCTGACCCAGTATGGCATATCTTATGTTCTTATGTACTTATACCAGGTTTGCAGCCACTATTAAAATTGGTTGTGTGATGCAACCTGTCTTCTCCCATACCATATACAAGCAGAACTTCTCAGAATATATAATGTTGACAATGAGTTTAAATCTCTGTTCCAAAAGATGGACATCTTTTTATCCTATACTGTAGAGGTACTGTTTCTAGCCAGGTAATTTGTTACCAGATGGATTACAACATCAGGTTTTTATAATGCTTACTTTCCTCTCTGACTTCAATAATAATTTGGTTTGTATTTCTGCTGCCTAAAGATCCTGGGAGGCATCAGATCACCTTCTTTTCCTTGAAATGTGTTCCCATGTTAATGTCTCTGTTGGAGTCTCAACGTACAGTACATAGTAACAGTTTCCTGTTTTGAGTTTTTTGTCAATGTCTGAGGCATTACCAGTACATTGAGTATTACTTTTCTCATTAAAGTTCAGATCAGTTTCCATTAATTGAGCACCCTCATTTATTAAGAGAAAGGATTATGCAGGAATCTCTCTTGGTGGAGTGGATGTCTCAATGTTACAAGTCACAGCCTACCAGAGCCCACTGTGATCCATTTATTCCTGGGTTGTGTGATTCTTTGTGGAAGTGGTGGTGGATTGTTTTCAACTTGTTTTCTGGTGGGAGGCTTGTTTCATAGCAGCTAATTTTTCCTTTAGTAGAGTCAATTCTTTATTCAAAGCAGATAGGTTGAGACAGCTAATTCTTCTCAGGATTAAAGCACCACAGTTATTGCAATGAACGAAGGTCACGTCAATTATTGGGTGTGTTATAGAGCAGTTTTAGCAAAAGCAACGCAGGTGTGCTTTCCACTTAGACTATATAGGGTGGATGAGGAGTGAGGAGGGCAGGATTGTTCCAGGAAAGTAGACCTTGCCTGATGTGAGGGTGCACCCAAATTCTTGATTACTAAAGGCCAGGCAAGGAATACATTGAAGCTAGATTTTCCGAAGCTTATAAGCAGAAATACAAGTTGCTTGCCTCTAGGTTGTAGAACAAGGAGTCTATAGACAGGTAGCAATTAATGATAGTGTTCTCTTTTGAAGAAAAAGAAAGAAAGGGAAATTATTTTTTTTTTTGTAACTATATAACTACCCGGACACATCAAAATGACTAAGCAGGTCAAAATAAGTAATAAATAGGCAATGGAAATCTATAACAAAACCAGCCAAGCAGTGAAAATAAAAAAAAGAAGAAGCTAGATAATGCTTATTTGTGCAGATTCTCTTGCAGCCGTGAACTTGGCTCCACATGTCTGTCAGAAAAAACTAGAAATACTGCTTCCTATGAATCTTACCTGTGAGACTTCTGAATGGTTGGCGTCTTCATCATTATGTATATTTAAATTAAAAATGTGATAATGGCAAATCTGAGACCATATTAAACTGAGGTGCATTTGTCATGAACGAGAAAAAAGTGAGACCGTTTTCTGTATCTGCTGGTATCCTCAAGATATCAATCAAGATACTTTTCATAACATACAGATCCAGCTCCATAGCCAACACCAGATATTTGGTTCGCTTCAGGGACCTTACTCAGAGCAAATCAAGCAGCCATTTATGCCCATTTATCAACTTGCAGAACCTCAAATGCTGCTTCCGGAAAAATGATGATGGGGCAAAAAATGAATTCTATGGATTCTTCCACCAGTTTAATCTCTGGGCCCAATAATCAAAGGCATTTACATGGTTTTCAGACTTGCAAACCATGTAAATGTCACTCAGCAGGATATTTAGTGGCACTAGTATGGGATCGGCATCCAGCCATAACCAGGCAGCAACAATATTGAGAGTCTTCCGAGTTATGGCTAAGCGGCAAATTAATGGCTGGCCTAACTTTTACGGCATAAGCTAACCAGGCAGCGGCTGAACATCGCCACTGTCCAGTTAGCTTCTGACAAATCCAGGACAGTTGGATATTAATTTTCAAACCATCTGCTTTGCTGCTCTTTTCATGCCATTTTTTAATGCATGCTCATTGTAGGAATGAGCACAGGGGGGAATGTTTTTGGTTGTTTTCAGTTCATTTGGGTTTTTTCCCCATTTTTTGGACTTTTGTCCATTCATTTCACTCATTTTTTAATAAAACATTTTAACATGCTTTAGAACCTTCTAATACATGCAGGTTGACTTAATGTGATAAATCATAGGTTATCATGTTTTAATCAATTTCTGCATGCACTGAATTTTTTAAGGTGTGCTGATGAACTGAATGTGCGCTGATGAAGACACATCCCTCCACATTCCGAGAATGCACCTGATGAACTGAATGTGCGCTGATGAAGACACATCCCTCCACATTCCGAGAATTCACCTGATGAACTGAATGTGCGCTGATGAAGACACATCCCTCCACATTCCGAGAATGCACCTGATGAACTGAATGTGCGCTGATGAAGACACATCCCTCCACATTCCGAGAATGCTCCTGATGAACTGAATGTGCGCTGATGAAGACACATCCCTCCACATTACGAGAATGCACCTGATGAACTGAATGTGCGCTGATGAAGACACATCCCTCCACATTCCGAGAATGCACCTGATGAACTGAATGTGCGCTGATGAAGACACATCCCTCCACATTACGAGAATGCACCTGATGAACTGAATGTGCGCTGATGAAGACACATCCCTCCACATTACGAGAATGCACCTGATGAACTGAATGAGCGCTGATGAAGACACATCCCTCCACATTCCGAGAATGCACCTGATGAACTGAATGAGCGCTGATGAAGACACATCCCTCCACATTACGAGAATGCACCTGATGAACTGAATGAGCGCTGATGAAGACACATCCCTCCACATTACGAGAATGCACCTGATGAACTGAATGTGCGCTGATGAAGACACATCCCTCCACATTCCGAGAATGCTCCTGATGAACTGAATGTGCGCTGATGAAGACACATCCCTCCACATTCCGAGAATGCACCTGATGAACTGAATGTGCGCTGATGAAGACACATCCCTCCACATTCCGAGAATGCACCTGATGAACTGAATGTGCGCTGATGAAGACACATCCCTCCACATTCCGAGAATGCACCTGATGAACTGAATGTGCGCTGATGAAGACACATCCCTCCACATTCCGAGAATGCACCTGATGAACTGAATGAGCGCTGATGAAGACACATCCCTCCACATTCCGAGAATGCATCTGATGAACTGAATGAGCGCTGATGAAGACACATCCCTCCACATTCCGAGAATGCACCTGATGAACTGAATGAGCGCTGATGAAGACACATCCCTCCACATTACGAGAATGCACCTGATGAACTGAATGTGCGCTGATGAAGACACATCCCTCCACATTACGAGAATGCACCTGATGAACTGAATGAGCGCTGATGAAGACACATCCCTCCACATTACGAGAATGCACCTGATGAACTGAATGAGCGCTGATGAAGACACATCCCTCCACATTACGAGAATGCACCTGATGAACTGAATGTGCGCTGATGAAGACACATCCCTCCACATTCCGAGAATGCACCTGATGAACTGAATGTGCGCTGATGAAGACACATCCCTCCACATTCCGAGAATGCACCTGAAGCACAGAAGATGGAAAGTAGGTGTGTGGAATGCTTTCAATTATTGTATCATTTTTAAGTGTTGTAGGAAGTATAAATATAAGTTTGTTAGAATGTGTTGTGCCCAAAACTAAGAGTATGCAATTTTCTCTTTTTAACAGTTATGGGACATTTGCCCATAACCATATACTATAAAGGAAAATAATGATGGGCCCGATATTCAGGGGAATACGCATGCACCTGGTCCTGTCACTGAAAGAAATTAATAGGGTTAGCAGATCTGCTAACAGTGTTAATCCCCCTAGCTGAGATATTCAGAGGCACTAACATGGTTAATACTAGTGAATACCCATGAGTTCTGCTGCATGCCCCGATGATAGCCGGTTAGCAATGGAGCATTCCAGGGGAAGCACCCAGCGATAACTGGGCTGTAGCACCATTGAGCCACTGCCTGGTTATCAATAAGCGATAAAGGCGCAGTAAAGGCTGGCTTAACTTTTGCTGCTGAAGCTAACTGGGCAGTGTATAATTTAACTCCATCCCCACTGTTTGCAAAGGGAATAAAGGCAAAGACACATGCAAGCAGCCTCTGACACAGCATGCATCTCTGCACTTATTCGCTTCAGGTGCTCCACCATGAGGTCCTGGGGCCAGTTGAACAGATCAAGACCCTGCCTAGAGATGCAGTAGGACCTTGGGCTCACCCACTAGTAGATGGGGCACCTGCTGCATTGGCAAAGAGCGGCCATGCAGCACCACAAAAATATTCTGGGGTGACTCAGCATGTCCTTCTATGCTATCCCCCACCCCACCCTTCCCCTCCCATATCTTCCTCATCCTCCTCTCCCCTCCCTTCCCATCTACTGTTCTCTCATCTCCTCCCCCTCTCCTTTGCCCTCCCCTCACCTATCTCCTGCCCTCCCACCTCCTTACCATCCTCCCTCTACCTCTGCCCTCCCACTTTTCTACTTCCCACCCCTCCCACCCCCTGTCCTCCCACCTCTTCCCCATCCTATCTCAAACATGCCTCTATAACCCCCTGGCTGTGCAATGGTGTTGCTAAAGGCACATTCTGTGCCATGTCCATATCTGTGGATGCACCTGATATCTTAAGGGTTTGCATATACTTCAGGGAGTATAGGCAAACCCCAATCCCATCTGCATCTTGTACCTCCACTTGTCTATGCTGTGACTCACATTCCTCCTCCTTTCAGAAGAGTCTATGATTAGGTGGCTGCTGTGACTGGAGGAGCTGGTAACTGCTGGGGTCTGTGCCTCTGTGATTTACCCATCTGCACTACCCAGGGTTTCCCTGTAGCGCTGTCTGGCCCAGCCTGTGGCAATGGCACTATTGCTGAGTCATTGGATTCTGCTGGCACTGGCGCTGCTTGACCTGCTGCTGCTGCTGGGGGTGAGAGATGTTATGTTAACCCTCGGATCTGGCTTACCTTGCACCTCCCTCATTTCGCTGCTCTGCTGGTCTCTGTGAATCACACCATCCAGATAGTAGCCTTGCCCATATTGTGCAAAGGGGCAGGCTGACACAGTGCCTGTGCTGTGCTGAACCCTATTGTCTGAGGGCCATGGCACCTGGCTTTTGTCCTACCTTGCTCCCTCAGGCTACAATGTCCTCTTGGTCCTGGCTGAGATCTGACCTATACCCTTTCCCAGAGTGCTCGTGAGCAGCATGTCTTATTTTGCCTATGACTGTACTCTCCCCACTTACCCTTCTGACACCCATTACTCACTGTCACATATCCAGGGCCAGGCATCCACTAGGCAGTTGCCTAGGGCAGCAGACCCTGGTGGGCGGCATGCTGATACACCACTTCAGCACCATGGCAGGTATTAAAATACCCGCACATGCATTCAATCATGGTCTGCTGCTTCTGCCCTCTCCAAAGGATGATATGTCAGAGGGGGCAGAAGTGGCAGGCCGTGAGCATCTGTGGCACTTTAAAGCCTGCCACAGCGCTTAAGCAGTGGCTGAACTGCTGCCATTTCAAAGAAAGGATAGGCATGCCGCCCTCCTCCGGTACGTAAATGGATGCTGGAGTAGTGGCAGTTTCTCAGTGCCTTGGGCCGGCCCTGCACACATCCTTCAAAATCCCTGAGCTGCCCTGCTTTTCCTTCCATGGTGGCACCTGTGTGCTTCACAATCATCCCTCTGCTACTGATATAAGCATCCTTCCACCACACTCAACCTTGGGTCCCCTGTCCTTTTGCTGGCAGTTCCCTGACACACATTTTTTAATCTCATGTGGACATTTTGTCCACCTCTCTTAGTCAAAGCCTCTGCTATTTGCCATACCATTACTTTCCTGCCACCATGTTTGTCTGATTTACTATGCTCTTCCCTGCTGACCAGTCCTACAGATACCAGGCTCTGAGTTCTCACTGACACAGAACTGACATGTTCTCTCCTCACTGTGTCTGTACACCTCTTGGTTATCCTTCCCCTGGGTGTGCTGCCCATGCCAGCTGTAGACTAGCATGAACAACCCTTGCCAGTGACCTCACAAATCTCTTGCAGTCATTACCACAGCTGTGGTCACTGGCACACTAGATACTTTGCCGCTCCTGCTGCTTTTCCCCGCCTCAAACACTGTAGCATCCTGGAGCATATTTAAGGGCCTCTATGTCTTAGGAGATGTGGAATTTCCTGTAGGAAAGGGGAATAAATAGCATGTTAGTGGAGCCAGCCTGCCAGGCTTGCATCCACTGTTCTCTGTCCCTCTGTATGTTACCCAGTAACTAATCCTGCTCCCTGACCAATTGCCTGCTATTGTGACTTTGTCCCATGGATCCCATTCTGCCTTCAGTTGGGGGTTCCTTCCCACCACCCCCTTCCAGTTTGGCTCCTGTTGTTGCTTCTGTGATGTGCTGGATGCAGATTTCTGCTTTTCCCAGTTTTGGTGTTTTGGTGGGTTCGAGTTTTCTCTGTATATCTTGGGATCCTGTTCAGGATTTCTCATGATGCACAGCATAGTTTCCATGTGCCACCACCAATGGAGGGGACATGAATGCATTCCAGGATTACAAAGCTTGCAGCGCTCTTTCTACCTCCCTCGCTCTCCAGCGCCCTGCGCTTCATTCTGCGATATTCAGAGGGTATGCTGCCACCATTCCTCTTTACCCACTGAGCTGCTGCATTGCACGCTCTCACTTTTTGAACTGTGTGACTGCTGCAAGTAAGACTGTGTGTCACCATCTATTCCCTGCACATTTATTTATTTATTTGTTTACCTATTTATTTATTCATTCATGCACTGCCCTTGATATACTGCCGAAAGCCAAGGCTAATGCAGTGGTTTCCAATCTAAAGCGCGGTAACATCAGTGAGAAACAGAAAAGGGAAGTAAAGAGGTAGGTAGTGAAAGAAGGGAATTACAAATCATGGATGGGGAAGGAGACATAAGAAAGAAGAGAGCAGGCAGCTTCCTGGGGGAAAATGAGTAGGGGGAAGGCTTACTGGAAAAAAAAAAAAAGGTTTTAAAAGTCTTTTTGAAGGTGAGGAATGAAGGCTCAGTAAAGAGAAATAAGGGAAAGGAGTTCTACAAGGAAGGATCAGCATAGGAGAAGGAGGAGCTGCTGGAGATGGCAAGACAGAGCAGAAAGAAAAAGCAGGGAAAGGAGGACAGTGTCGGGGGAACAAAGGGAGCAAAGGGGTTGATAAGGAGAAATGAGGGTAGCCAAGTAAGGTGCATAAGAAGCAAATAGAGCATGGTGAACCAGATTAAGGATCTTGTAGCAGATACAAAAAGGAATAGGGAGCCAGTGAAGGGAAAAAGGAGTGGAGAAACATGATCAAAGTGGTAGTAAATTAGTCTGGCAGCAGTGTATTGAATTGTAAGCGACAAATCGAGTATACAGAAAGACCAAGGAAATGAGAATTGCAATAGTCAAGATGAGGAATGACAAGCACCATGAGAAAGCTGAGAGAATTGCTGGATGGTAAAAGCAGAATGGACAGAGCTCAAACTGTAGAAGGCAAAGAAGGCAGACTTGAACAAAACATTAGCGTGACTCCCAGACTTTTGATGGAGTCACGAAAAGGAAGAGGATAAGAAGAGACAACAGAGGGCGAGAGCAGAGAAGCTTGTGGAGAAGATGATGGTCTTGCATTTTGGAGATTTTAAGAATAAGATGGTTGTTGATGAGCCACTGGTGCATGGTTCAAAGACAGGTCTGCAGGGCAGATGGGGGGAACTGTCTACAGAATCTGAATATCATCAGCAAATAGGAATGGACACAGCATTTCTGCTGTTCAAATGTGTACAAAATACTCACATTTTTTTTCAACAAGACAAATTTCAGGCCATGCTTACTAAAATATGTTAAACATATAGTATGAGTTTTAACACTTTCTAACTATTAGCATAAACACATGCTAACAGCTACCAGGTAGTAAAAACTTCTTGCAGTAAAAAATACCCACACTAAGCGCTTAAAATGGGCTAGGGTGGAGGGAGTGCTCATGAGCTTGAGCTAAATGGCTGCCTAAGACTGGAACTCTGCACCCCTCAGCCTGCCTATGAGGCTATTGAAATCTCCATCGGCTGTGACTATGCTGAATTTGCCAGATATGGACCACCCGACATAACATCTATGCCGGTTTGCCACCTGAACTTTTGTCTGCCCAAATTTAATCAGCCAGGGGTTGACAGTGGACTCGGCCTACTTAACAGTGATCACAAGGGATCAATGATGTAGTAACCCCTGATCGGGATGTCACTGATCCCAACGGCAGCAACTCCGGAGATAGCGCTGATCAAGGCCGTCGGCCCGTAGCTGTCTCCCCAATATCTTACCCAATCAAATGTGTGCCCTTGTGAGCCTCCTCATTCTGCGATCAGTGGGAGGACTGCAAGCTATAAACGTGTGCCAGTACGTGCTTTGCCTTGTGCCATGAGAATAGTCTGAGCTTCCATTAGCAGAGCATCAGTGCCGTCTGCATGCCATTCCAGTACAACAAGCTGAAATTCTCTCACAAGAGGAGCCTTCTGATCCTCCGATCAACGATGATCCCCACCTAGCCCGAGCAGCGGGAGGGAGCCCAATTTCATGGAAGACTGCTAGCAGCAGGATAAGAGCAGTACACATGGGGCTAAGGGGCCTACTTTGAATATAATGTTCAGCTCATTCCAGCCACATGGCCCCCCTACAGATATAAGCCAAGCTTGTAATCAGCATTGGGGATTACTACAACTATCTACAGCGTCAACCTTAGCTATGAGATCTCCCCCCATCCCAACCATCCACCTCTGCAATACCCTGGTCATGCTTCCAACCCATAAGCACAAGCTATATTGAAACCATCACCTCCTCACTCAATAGCACCACTTCCCCTCTTGATCCATGCCCAGTCTTCTGGATCAAGACAAAGAAAACAGAGCTCAGCCCTATCATCACCAAATTCACTCAAGCATCCCTCACCTAAGGATTTATGCCCACCAGCCTCAAATCTGCCTCAATTCGCCCAATCCTCAAAAAACCTAACCTCGACCCATTGGACCCTACTTCAAACAGATCCATCGCCCGCCTCCCATTCATGGCCAAAATCATAGAAAACGTAGTATGCCAACAACTCCAAGATCATATTGAAATTCATGCTTCACTTGACCCCCAACAACACGGCTTCTGCCCCTATTACGGAGTTGAAACTCTCCTCTTCTCCCTTCTAAACAAACTCATCCAAGGCATGCAGTCTGTGCAACAAGGATTTATCTTAGTTTTTCTCTACATCTCAGCTGTATTTGACACAGTAAACCACCCCATCTTTCTCCAATGCCTCCAATCTATCGGAATCCAGAATACAGTGTTGAAGTGGTTCCAGTCCTTCCTGTCCATTCGTCAGCAACAAATCACCCCATTCACCCAAAGTCAAGGCATCCCACAAGGCTCTTTAACATATATCTACAATCTCTCTGCTCAATAATCAAATCCCACAACTTACTCAACCACCTCTATGCTGATGACATCCTGATCTACACACCCTTCGACACCAATCAATCCACATATGCAAAGCTACAGTATTTTATTTAGCTGCATTTATATTCCACTTTTCACCGGGTCAAAGCGGTTGGGGGATACATTTAACACGAGGGGATATGAGACACATACACTAATACTTACAGGGAACATGGGCAATGGAGGGTTAAGTGGCTTGCCCAAGACCACAAGGAGCACCTGTGGGACTAGAAACCCCAGTCCTTCCAGCCCAAGGTTGCTGTCCTCTAGTGGGATTTGAACCACCGACCTTCCGGCCTGTAGTACCTTGCCCCAACCACTAGGCCACTCTTCCCTCCAGTACTACTTCCCTCTTCACTACAGTACTACAGTACTACAGTACTACTTCTCCTAAGTTTTAAAGTGGCTCGCAAGCAACCACCTCTCCATCAATACAAGAAAACCAAAGCTCTCTTCATCACTAAGGATAGCACGTTTACTGCCCCTGCAACCATTATTCTGAACAACACTCATATCAAGGTACAGCAAGAACTAAAATACCTCGGCATCACTCTAGATCACAACCTCACCTTCAAACAAGAGAAGAAAACAGCAAACAGAAGATCCACACCTCCGTCCAATCTTGGACCCTCCCGACTTCAGATCCACACTCCAAACATCAATCCTTAAGAACATAAGATATGTCATACTGGGTCAGACCAAGGTCCATCAGTCCTTCCTATCCTTGACTATTGTAACTCTATTTATCAAGGACTCCCACAATCAACCATCCTCCCATTATGTACCGCCCTTATTACCACCACACATACCCTTCTGTCAGCCCCCAGACAAGAACACATTGCCCTCATCCTCAAACAACTCCACTGGCTTTCCCTCAACAGCAGCATCAAATACAAAACACTGATAACAAACAACAAAACACTATCTGGCCTCTCCCCCTCCCACCTCCTCAGCCTTCTCCATCCCTTTTAATCAAACAGAGTTTGCCGCCAATCCAAAAGCAGCACCCTGATTGTCCCTCAAACAAAAACTAAGAGCACCCAGCAGGCCCTCTCAAGGGCATTTGAGCTATACACACCAACCCTATGGAACTCTCTCCCCATCACCATCAGGAGCTTCAAAGATCTTTCCTAATTCAGGAAGCATCTTAAAACCCATCTGTTCATCAAGCACTATGATCCTGTAACATAATTCCACTCACCCATGCTCCCCAACAAATACAAATCTTTGTAAATAGTTATTTGTATATAGTTAATGAATACAATCCATGTTTTATTGTAACCGAGTTGTTTGTAAACTGCTTTGACCCAATGAAAAGCGGTATAAAAGCACAGCTAAATAAATAAAGTAAATAAACAAGTGGTGCAGGTACTCTCTTTTCTGCCTCCTTTCCCTATGTTTTGGAGATAGCCTGGGCTCCTGAATGACAGGGTAGTAGGGGTGTATATTTTGATTGGCTACCTGACATCCTATTTCATATGGGCACTCCAATTAATATCTACTTGTTGAAAATTGAGACCAGAGCCTGACCGAACTGAGGAAGTGAGAGGCTCTGAGGTCAAGAGGACATGGAATAGTAGGGGAATGTCATTTTTGAAGAAGAGGGCAGTAAGGAGCAGCACCTCATTTCACAAAAGCGATTTCAATCTTGCTGCAGGGGTGCTGTGTATATACTGGGTCCTCCCCCCATTGCCAGCTAAATACTCAAGGCGGAGATGAATTGTCACCCTATCCAGTCTGTGGTAAACTAGGGATCATCATGGCAGACAAAGGATCTTATGCATCTGCCCTAGTCTCGTTCTCCTGCAATGCAGAACCGGTATCTGCGGCAACATCGTCTCCTGACCCAACACATGGAACTGCCTCTAACCCTGAGGACACATCTGCTTTATCCTTGCCGGCCACTAATGTAGATTTTATGGAGATCTTACAAGAACTTAAACTTTTCCAATTGGATTTTTCTAAGGCTGTAAGTGATATAAAAGCTGATTTCAAGACCCTGGATGATCATGTCACCCAAAACGAGGTGAGCAGATAGGTATGACCGTTCTCTTCCAATCTAAACTTCACAAACTGGATATGCTTACTAAAGACTGAATGATGATCTTGAAAATCAACAGAAGCATAACAACATCGTAGTTTTGGGCATCCCTGAATCCAGTGGGGATAAAGAGATCATAGTGGAATTAATCCAACAACTAAATTCCTTTTGTGTTCCTGGGGCTACAGTGCCAGTCAAGCTGGAGAGAGTACATTGAAGTATTGGATCTAGGGCTGGGTCTGCATCCCACCCTAGGCCCATTATAGTTTGTTTCCACTCCTTTGAAGACAAAATGTGGCTACCATGAAGCCTAAGGGGCAAACACTTTATTGCTTTTCAGGGTCAGAAGGTGCAAATTTACCAGATCTCTCTCAATACACAGTAGAACGCAGAAAGAGCTTCAAACCCCTGACTCAGCTGTTTCAAGAAAAATCTATCGAGTATCAATGGGGGTTCCCTTTTGCCTTGATTTTTGAATGGGACAACACCCAGCACAAGATTGTGGAGTTTGAAGACTTCCTAGATATGGCAGACTTTCTGCAAAAAGGCAAACAATGCACACCAAGCCAGTCCAAGGAGCAGCATGACTGACAGACCTCAACCCTGAAGAGACATAAGATCCCTGGGGCCTGATGACATCTTGATAACGTAACAGAGTACTCACATGATCGAGCAATGGACACTACAAAATCTCCTTGATTAAATCTGAGACCGTTAGTTCTGCTCTTTCTTTGTGCCCTTTTCTTCTGTTCTCGCTGTCTTCTCGATTGCTCATAGAGCACGTCTCTCTTCACCATGACTGAGGAGTCTGTTAGCATCTGATTCAATTAAGATTTTAGCTAAATTGTTAATGTTTTTTTAGGGAATTGTAAATGGGGGAAGGGAGGTGGGCCCTGAGGGGGGGGGGGACAGGCAAGAGATCAGCAGGTGCTATGGTCTGTGCAGGAAGATCTGTCTCCACAGGTTGGGACTGAAATTTAGGGGTGGGATTCCTGAGGGTAATCAGGTTGTAATTTAAGGGCAGGGTTGTCATAGGTTAGTTTCACAGGAAGAAAAAAGGTGGTGAGCTGAGCTGGTTGATCCCCGTACAAGAATTGGGGGGGGGGGGGGGGTTGGAGGAGATGTTCCTGTCTTATGACATCAACACACCTAGATGTAGCATTTTCATTGCTAATTTGGATACACTGGCTTACAGAAGTATCCGTTCCCATGTAGAGGGACCGCAGGGGATGAGGGATGGGATTGGAGGGTTGTGGGGGTGGGAGAGAGGATGGGGGGCTTAGATGGGGTGTAAAACATATCATGGGAGGGCATGGGGCAGGTTTTATTCTTTGGTGCTGGCAGGCTCTTGCAAATGGCGCATTTTAGAAATGAAAGGTTTTAAGGAGCTAGGCATATTTATTGAATGTGAGGGGCCTTCACAGCCTAGTAACGTGCAAACACGTATTAGACTAACTAAGAAGGGAAAGGACTGACATTGTCTTCCTACAGGAATTACATTTGTCCAGACAGAATCACTTATGACTGAGATCACGAATGATGTATGGCAGGGCAGGAAACCTTGCATCAATTGGATCACCCTCATGATGCCTAAAGGAAATGGGGGCCTAGATTTCCCCGATCCAGAGCTATATTGCTGGTTCTCGTGTTTGCAAGTGGTATTCTTCTGAATGATTGACTCGGGCTCGGACTGGGTGTGCTTAGAAGGGGCATGGATGGATCTCCATTCCCTTTAAGATGGTTCTCTTCCTAAAAGAGACAATGGATGTCTATCAAGTTCTTTCTCATCCATTTTTGGGGCCCATGTGGAAGGTCTGGTGCACACTTTTTAAGAGATGGAAACTGTCTCCCTGGCTGTCCCCCTTCACCTCTGTGTCAACTTTTGCCTCTGTTAGGGACTCTTCTCTGTTCGATGGTTCCTCTTTTGCCTCCAAAAACTTGCTAGAAGCAGCATGGGGGACATCACTGGATTTCTTCCAATACTTTCAGCTGCAACATTGCTTCAAGGCTCTTCCCCATGCATCTGAAGTTTACAGTGGGAGCTAATACTTTTTGAAACTATTCAGTTAAAGTCCTTGGCCTGGGTCTCTAGAGCTCTTGCCACTGATTCCCCACACCTTAATCAAGATGTCTCCTTTAGAGTTGGCTAGAATACTGTTCTGAGGGATAAACCCGAAGAATTTTGGGAGCAGGTATGTCAGTACTCTCACTCTTGCTTGAAATCCTTGTCCTTAATTAATACATAGCTTTGCATCTTACTGCGTTGATGGAGAAATTGTGGAAGATGGGGTGATTTAGAACATATGTGGTGGTTCTGTCCCAAGATCCAGGGCTTTTGGTTCCAGGTACTTAACCAAATTTGTAAGGCCTTAGGATTGATGCTCCCCTTTTTGCTCAAATCATGTGTGCTGGGGTATCTTTCCCCATACCTCTTGGATGAGCAACTACAACACCTCTCTGGCTGCCTACTTTCAGTGACCCACAGCATCATTGCTCAATTTTGGAGGCAGGCTATGCCCCCCACACCGGCCAAATGGTTGGTTAAGGTTTGGGATAATTACCAAATGGAGAAACTCATTGATCATTGATATGATCTGAGTGAGAAGAGTGGGTGAGGATGTGAGCTAATGTGTTCTGGAAAAGCTGAAGGCATTGAAGTTGATAATGTGAAAGACCAGCTAAAGCAACATTACAGTAGTCAAGTCTGGACATGACTAAGGACAGAATGGGCATCATCAGAGAGGGGAGAGAGAGGAAGGGGCATGCTGCACAAATTTATCATAGAGAGAAGACAAGTTCTCATGGAAGGAGAGAGCGGTGTCTAGAGTAACCCCGAGATAGCAAAGGGAAGAGACAAGGGTGATGGGGGAGTGTGTGATCAGAGGGACCAGTAAGGGGCAGGGGGTGTAAAAATAAAAACGGATGGCAGCAGATTTGAATGGATTAAGGTGGAGGAAATTTGAGGATAACCAGGAGGAGATATGAAATAGGCAGGAGTTCATTAGGGATAGATCCGGGTCTAGGGCTCTGGTATGGTAGAAAAGAATGGTATCATTGGCATAGAAATATGCTGATATACCTGACTGTTGGATGATGAGAATGAGAGGGGGCCAAGAAGATGTTAAAAAGAAAAGTGAGACCTGAGGAACGCTGCAGGTGAGAAGTGTGACTGGAGAAGGTGAAGATCTGGCTTGAACGGAGAAAGAATGTGCAGAGAGAAAGGATCGGAACCAGAGAAGAACACTGTCCTGAAGCCCGAAATCAAGAAGAGAGAGAAGGATGGGATGATCGACCAGGTAGAAAAGGCAACGGCAAATGCTAGAAGGATGCTTGGGTGCATACGGAGAGGAATGGCTAGCAAAAAAAATGAAGTGATAGTGCCTCTGTATAAGTCTTTGGCGCGACCTCATTTGGAGTATAGTGTGCAATTCTGGAGACCACATCTTCAAAAGGATATAAACAAGATGGAGTCAGTACAGAGGGTGGTTACTAAAATGGTTAGTGGTCTTCATTATAAAGCATATGAGGACAGACTTAAGGATCTTAATATGTACACCTTAGAGGAAAGGCAGGATAGAGGTGATATGATTGAGATGTTTAAATACCTGCATGGCATAAGTGTACAAGGGGCGAACCTCTTTCAATTGAAAGCAAGTTCTGCTATGAGGGGACATGGGATGAGGGTGAAGGGGGATAGATTTAGGAGTGATATGCGGAAATATTTCTTTACGGAAAGAGTGGTGGATCCATGGAATAGTCTCCCAGTGGAGGTGGTAGAGATGAGGACAGTATCTGAATTCAAAAAAGCATGGGACAAACACAGAGAATCTCTAAAGGAAAAAAGGGGACTGTTGTAGTTGTTGATATGGAAGGAAAGACTAGATAGGCCATATGGTCTTTTTCTGTCATCATATCTCTATGTTTCTATGTTTCTATGTTTCTGGGTCAAAGGCTGAAGAAAGGTTCAGGGAGATAGCAAGCATGATATCACCACAGTCATAAGAAACATGGAGCTCGTTTAGAAGGGAAAGAAGAATGGTTTCCAAGCTGTGACCTGGCCTAAACCCAGATTGGCGGAGGGGAAGAGTGTGGGTGGAATCGAAGGGGGCATGCGATTGATGTCATCTACCTGGATTTCAGCAAAGCCTTTGATACTGTTCCTCATTGGAGGCTTATCAATAAACTTAGTAATTTGGGGATGGGTCCCAAGGTGGTGAACTGGATCAGAAATTGGTTTACTGACAGACGTCAGAAAGTTATGGTAAATGGAGCTCACTCGGATGAAAAGAGGGTGATTAGTGAGGTGCCCCAGGGTTCAGTCCTGGGCCCGGTACTGTTCAATGAATTTGTGAGTGATATTGCTGAAGGACTGCATGGAAAAGTCTGTCTTTTTGCAGATGACATGAAAATTTTGCAACAGAGTGGACTCCCGTGGATAACATGAGGAAAGATCTACAAATGCTGGAAGAATGGTCTAATGCTTGGCAGTTAAGATTTAATGAGAAGAAGTGCAGTGTCATGCACTTGGGAAGCAGAAATCCAGGGGAAATGTACGCGATAGCGGGCGAGAGGTTGGTGTGCATGGACCAGGAGAAGGACCTTGGTGTGATTATTTCTGCAGATCTCAAGATGGCAAAACAGTGTGACAAGGCCAGGAGGATGTTGGGTTGCATACAAAGAGGAATTACCAGCCGAAAGGAAGAGGTACTAATGCCACTGTATAAGTCACTGGTGAGGCCTCACTTGGAATACTGTGTTCAGTTTTGGAGACCGTATCTTGCAAAGGATGTAAAAAGACTGCAAACTGTTCAGAGGAAGGCGACCAAAATGATTTGGAGCCTGAGTCAGAGGCCTTATGAGAAAAGACTTGCTTGGCAGTTAAGATTTAATGAGAAGAAGTGCAGTGTCATGCTCTTGAGTAGCAGAAATCCAAGGGAAATGTACGCGATAGGGGGCGAGAGGTTGGTGTGCACGGATCAGGAGAAAGACCTTGGTGTGATTATTTCTGAAGATCTCAAGGTGGCAAAACAGTGCGACAAGGCGGTGGCAACAGCCTGAAGGATGCTGGGCTGCATACAAAGAGGAATCACCAGCAGAAAGGAAGAGGTACTTACGCCACTGTACAAGTCACTGGTGAGGCCTCACTTGGAATACTGTGTTCAGTTTTGGAGACCGTATCTTGCAAAGGATGTAAAAAGACTGGAGGCTGTTCAGAGGAAGGCAACCAAAATGATTTGGAGCCTGCGTCAGAAGCCTTATGAGAAAAGACTTGAAGACCTAAATATGTACACTCTGGAGGAGAAGAGGGACAGGAGAGATATGATTCAGACCTTTAAATACTTAAAGATAAATAATGAACAAACAAACCTCTTCCAAAGACAAGGAAGCTGTAAAAGAGGGCATAACATGAAGCTGCAAGGGGGTAAATTGAAAGGCAATGTCAGGTAGTACTTTT
The DNA here is from genome assembly GCA_033557465.1 of Ichthyophis bannanicus. NCBI lineage: Eukaryota > Metazoa > Chordata > Amphibia > Gymnophiona > Ichthyophiidae > Ichthyophis > Ichthyophis bannanicus. The sequence continues at coordinate 227,999,855 of CM066033.1, read as the reverse complement.
TCACTGAAAGGGTGGTGGATGCTTGGAATGCCCTCCCGATGGAAGTGGTGGGGGCAAATACAGTGATAGAATTTAAAATGGCATCGGACAGACACAGTGAATCCCTTTACAGCAACAGGATAAAATCAAAATAAACGTTAACCATCTAATTTCCCAACAAATAGGGGTGTCCTACACGGAGCGGTGGGTTCACCCCTAAAACAAAGACATGGGGAGGGGTGGCATGCACGGAGCGGCAGGTGCACCTATTCTTTCCATCTTACTGGGCAGACTAGATGGACCATACTGGTCTTTATCTGTCATCATTTACTGTGTTACTGTGTTACTATGAAGTGAGCAGACAGTCTTTGAAAGGAAAGGGAGATTGGAGACAGGATGCCAGTGAGCAGGGATATTAGGGTCTAGGGTAGGCTTCTTGAGGATAGAGCAGACCAGGGCATGCTTCCATAAGGAAGGGAAGATGTCAAAGAGATCGAATGGAAGGAGGACCAAATGTGACAAAGAGAAGGAATGGGGGAAGGAGAAGAAGGAGGAGAGGTTGGGGAGAGAGGAGAAAATGGGGATAATGGGGGAGGGCAAACAAATCTGAGTGGCTACCATTATTCTTCCCATGGGGTGTTTATGGTATATTTATGGTTTACCTTTGGTAGGCTTTTGGTATGCTATTGATATGCCTATGGTATGCTTGCGATGAGTAAATTTCAGAGGTGAGGGTGGGAGATGGGGGGTGGATATAGGAGGAGTGAGAGGTGGGCAGGAATGTACACTTTCACAGGGGTGCACTTGCCCATAGCTGAGGCCAGAGCTCTCGGGAACCTCTAGCTAATATTATACTCTTCCGAGTCTCATCATATCTCCTAAGTGGGAGGCTTTGGTTGGCAATTTTTTTCTTGACTTATGTTATTGGAAGTGTCTCTTCCTTCTTGCTTTGTCATCCCCCTATTTGGGTTTCTTAGGAAAGTGTAGGGGGAGGAGTAGGGGGGAGGGGGTGTTCCATCTATTGGGGCGCCATGAGGAAACCTGTTGTTTCCTTGGATAAAGTATGCATATAATCCACTGGGAGTTATATGTATCTCATGTACATGTTTTTATATACATGTACATGGATTTACTGAGTTGCTACATGCTCCAGATCTGTTATTGTTTTTGTTGTGGGAGTTGTAAAACTACTTCTTTGATTATTAAAAATGTATACACATAAAATGGGCTGGGGCAAGATCGGGTGGGTTCTGGATGGAGATTTGGTGTGGTTGGCAATGACAGCTATGGCACAGTACCTTATCATACAATAGCTGTCACCTTCAAACTTTGGCGTCACTACTGAGCAGTTATTGCAGCTGCAGCCTAATTAAGAACACAGGTACACTACCAAAAAACTGCCTCCAGTTTTGCAACTGATTCCTATAGATTTTCAGGTGCTGAATACAGGAAAAATAGCCAAAATGTTCCATCACGTCACGTTTTCTTGCAAAATTAGATTTCTTACCCATATAAGGAATGTTCACATCATTTCTTTTTAGCCGACTGCAGTTTATTTTCTTGGCCCAAAATAGAGGTTGTAATGGTTAACTAACTAGAAACACTCCCTCATGATATTTTAGAGTGTTTTGTATTCATTTTATACATTAACAGGACAATTGGGAGGCAGGGGGCTAAGTCCAGTACTCGCGCTGGCGCATGTTCTTTCCTGTTCGCCTCGCCTCGTTCGCTCGCTCAAACATGGTGGTTGCGACATGAACGTTCCTGTCAAATTTTAGTTTCTTGCAAGTTCATTATTACCTTTTGTTTGCTCAGTCGTAATCCAGCTTTATTCCGAAGTGGTTCACTACAGTTGTAGTTTGCAGTGATGTGTATTTGTGATGGCTCACAGAGCCAGAGGTTGCGTCAACTCTCCGGACAGTTTTTGTTTTATTTGTGGGGAATATACCGTGAAAAAGCGGCAGAGGAACATTTCTGCATTTATTAAAAAAGTATATTTCGCCTATTTCGGTTTGAAGTTAGGCGATCAAGACAAACCGTGGGCTCCTCACAAAGTGTGCAAGACATGTGAGGAAGATCTACGCTTATGGATGAAAGGTAAAAAACAAGCATTTCGTTTCGGAATACCTATGATGTGGCGTGAACAAAGAGACCACAGCAGTGACTGCTATTTTTGCTCTTGCATTGTGAAGGGATACAACTTAAAAAATAAGAACGTAATAAGTTACCCCAACCTTCCCTCAGCAATTAGGCCTATGCCTCATAGCAACGAAGTACAGTACCTGTGCCTGAACCACCAAAATCTTTGGATCATATTTGTGTGGACGGTTCTGATCATGATGAGACTCATCAGATGGATTTTCCCGATGAGTCCAGTACTTCCGAGTTTGAAACTGAACCAGATCCGAAACCTGAACTTTTCTCTCAAGCTGAATTGAATGATTTAGAGGCATGTTTACTAAAATCCGCAAATGTGCGCGCCGCAAAATAGCGCACGGAAACGCGGCACTGAAACGCAAATAAACGCGTTTAAACGCCCCGCACACGTGTGTGTCACCCCCGCACAGGTACGCGGCACACTAACGGGCCCCGTACAAGTGCGGGTCCGCAAATGTCCGATAGAGGCGTGGAACGGCTAAAGAAGGGCGGAGGAAGGCTCCGGAGGGGCGGAGGGATGGGGTCAATGGGTGGAGAGGGGGAGGGGAGAGGCTCCCCGCACAGTATCAGGGCCGAATTTCCATGTAAAAACTACCGCGAGTGAAACACTCGCGGTAGAAACCATTTAAAGGGAAGAGAAACCATTTCCGTCAGCAATGTACAGCAAAACCGGGGAAACCTGCAAAACGTCAGCAGTGTGATACATGTGCACAGCACAAAACTGCAATGAAAAATAGGAAATGACCACAACAAAAGCATTAAAAATAGTAAATCAGCTTGGGAACAGGTATAGTAATGCGCAAAAGTAAAAAACACACCCAGCAGAGCACCAAAAAAATAAAATAAAATAAGTTTGGAAAGGGGCACGGAGCGGAGACACCTCCAAAAACGTCTCCGTGTATTGGACCCTTCCTGGGAGTGTTCCCTATGGTTGCCCATCAATAGCACTGTTGCGCAGCTTGGGAATATGCTATCCCCCTCTGTCCCGACGTCATACCCGTGTTATATTTGCACGTCTGTCACCAGACAGGGTGAAGGAGCTCACAGTAATAATGTGCAGAGCAGGTTTTGCGAGCCCACCCTGCCAGGTCTACTATTTCCAGGGACTGCACTGTCTACGTGGCCACAGTGTGGTGCAGTGGACAGAGCCAGTACCTCTAGGACCAGAGAGTCACAGGTTCAAATCCCAGCTGTGGCACATGCCAGCACTATCCCAATATTTTACCCAACACCAAACAGAGATAGCAGAGACACCCCTTTATTGCACAGAACAAAAGCATGTTGCAAACACCCATATTTTACCCTACACCACACACACACAAGCACAATGGGCATCACCAACAGCCGCGTCCCGCAAATGCAGTCCTGTAGTGCCACACCTGTAGGGGCTAAGGACACGTAGGTAGAGGTTAAGTAGGTAGAACTTATGTACGACAGATGTGCCTGTACATGCCCTCACCCCATGTGCCAAGGGCCAATTGTGTCCGTGGTCCATGATCACGTAATGGGTGCCCCACGTGCCCCAAAACCCTTGCTAAAGAACAACAGCTAGACCGCTATACCATGTGAGCCAAATACAGTCCTGGGGTGCCACCACGCAATCAGGTCATATGCCTTTGCAAGGATAAGGACATGCCTGCATGTTTGTCGGAAGGGCTCAGATGGTGGAGGGGGCAGTGGCTGCTAGCCACAGAGGACAGTGGCCAGGCCATGTGCAGGCTGGCACCGTCCACTGCAACAGACAGGCCCTGTCGGATGTACAGTAATGGACTACCCAGGGATTGCAGCCAACCAGTGGCTACACGGTGGTGCAGTGCACACAGACAGTGTGTGCAAAAACAGAGGGTCACAGGTTCAGAGCCCAGCTGCGGCTACCGCCAACCCTGTCCACATATTCACCCCACAGCTACACCGTGGTAGTAAGGACAAACCTTTATTGCTGAGAACATAGGCATGGTCAATACGCCTATCTTTTACCTCACCAAACACAGACACCATAAACAGGCACATTATCTACAGCAGAGTCTCCCAAATGCAGTCCTGGAGGGCCAAACACCATTCAGGTTCCATGCTTCCCCTAAGACAGATGCCTGTGCTGCAGATGTCTGCACCACCCCCATGGTATGCAACTGTAGCCCATGCATATTCATAGGGGACAGCATGAAGGCCCGAACAGTGTCTGGAACACCAGGACTGGAGTAGGGACACTCTGCCGTAAAGCAAGAGGCAACAGGTCCAGACGCATCCACACCCACAGGCCACATTGGCCAAGCCTCCTGGGGGGGCATCTCCCAGATCCAGCTCCTGCGTACCCTAGCAATGCCACCCTATACCTGGGTACACGGTACACAGCCCACAAACGTGTGATGTGGGTACTGGCAGGTAGACAGTCCTACGCTCAGCACTGTTTGCTCCTTGTGCTCCAGCAGAACAAGCTGCCGGCTGTCTGCGGTGCGTGCCCCAGGTCTGGCCCCTGACAGTATCTACCACCCTGGGGAGTGACCCCCAGCAGTACTGTGTACCATATCCATGCCTGTACCCCTCCCAGGACCGGTGTGGTGGTCACGTCGAATGACCCCCTCAATAGTAGCACAATGCTGGCATAGGTGTGGGGGGGGTGGGGGTGGGGGGGGGGTCTGTCTATACAGTGTGTGTTGGCTACAAACACCCTCCACAGCCCACACTGCCAGCACTGTTGCCAGTATTGGCCTGACAATGTGCATAATGAGCAGCAAGGTACCATGGGTATAGCTCAGACAGGGTGTGCTGGCCAGGATGCATCTGCACAGGGCATGGGGCACTGGCTGGGACATTGTAATGCCCAGCCACCACCTACACAGACAGGGTGACCTCTGTATGTGCTGCTGGGGGATCACTCTCACCCTGAGCGTGCGGTGATCACAGCATGGCTAGGCACCCCCATAGTGCTATATAGCATTTCTCTCCTGTGATATATATGGGTTTCCTGTTGGGGGCCTCATCATGGACTTATCTTCCTGTGTGTGCTGCCACCCCAGTTTGGGGTGCATGCAATCACATCAGGACTATCCAGCAGACTCTGCACAGCTGGTATGTGTCCTGATGTAGTGCTTTGCAGGGTGCAGCAGCTGATGGCTTGTTGCAGGAGAATATCAGATCGTGCTGGGTGCACCTCTGAATATCCAGGCCTACTGTCTGTCTGAGAGTGTGTTATGGATGTGTGTGGAGCTGCTTGGACTGCCCTGTAGGGTGTCTGTCCCCCAGAAGGACAGGGGTTGATGGCCCACTCTACTGCCATCAGGAGGGGGGGGAAGAAGGGAGGGGATCTGTTGATGGGAGACCCTGTTTGTCACGGGGGGGAGGGAGGGTAGGTATGTTGCCCACCTGGGGGTGGAACCACCAACTAAGACAGAAGGGGTATCCATGATGTTTTTGCAACACCGTCTTATCACACAGGTTAATCCTGTTCTTGAGCTCTGGCATGGCCTCATTCAGCCATGGCAGGTGTTGTGGACCTGGTCCTGGGCGCCACCTCCCACCCTCAGGGTGAGCACATTACCCGCACAATGTGACGGTGTGTAGCTACCCTTCGCCGTCAGTCCTCCCGCTCAGGCCCCCCCACCAGGCCGAGGTGCTGTGTGGGTGCTCACGGACAGTTCCCCCTACCAGGCCGTGTAGCTTTTGGTGTGCAGTACCCATCTTGTGTGCATCTGTGGACCACTGATTTGCATGTGCTGTGCATCATGGGTACGGGTGGCCTACCCCGTCCTGTCTACAGCAGCAGACTGTCTGTGGGGTGACGTGCAGGCTCTCTGCACCCAAACAGGCACTTACTCAGAGCTATAGTGCTGTAGCCCAATGGTTCTGTCACTGCCTTTATAGCAAGAGGTCATGGGTTCAAGTCCACAGAGGGGTGCTGTGATAGGGCTGTCCAGAGCAGTGTCATTTTATACTGGACATATGTTTATGGCATCAAACACACCCTTGGCATACTGTACCCATAAGGGGGCCTCTGAGGGTGTGTTATAGGGCGCCCTATAGGCCACCTTATGGTTGCCATCCATATTGCGTGCACTATACATTATCCTGTGGCGCAGCATACATGGTGCCCAATAGTGGACTTGTTAGGATGCCTTTGCGTACTGTGCACTGTAACATGTGCCTTACGGGCCTCCATATATTAACACGCTGTTAGAGCGGGTTTACTGGTAGTGGTTAATAAAATAAAACTATAAGGCTTCCTACAGCACACCTCACCATAATACTTACTGCCTCAGCCAACCTTGCTCACTGGGCACTGTGAGGGGTTGAACCCCTGACTTCTGCACCATTGGTCAGTATCCTAACCATTGTGCTGTGGCTCTGTTCCTGTGTTTGAGCATCAGCACGCAGCCTTGTAATCATCAGCGCGCCGTCTTGGGGTGGACAAAATTAACAGCACGCCGCCTTATGCCGCGTAACATCAGCAGCGCGCCGCCTTCTGCAGCCAAAATCACACTGCATCCCATAGCAGATAATGTCTCAGCAAACAAAGTTCATTGGGCACAGCAGGGGATTGAACTCATGATCCATGCACGTGTGGTCAGTGTCCTAACCATTGTGCTATGGCTCTGTTCCTGTTTGCTGTGCACATCAGTGCGCGACTTATGCCTCCCAGTCATCGGAGGCCTCCAATACCATTAGTGCGCCGCTTTACGCACAACAGCTCACGCACCTCTGGCGGCCATAATTTCGGTGACTCCAAATAGAAATAAAACACAAACAACTGCCTTCAGTGTACACAGGGGGGGGGGGGAATTGAACCCCTGCTTCCGCCACCATTGGTCAGTGTTCTAACCATCATGCTGTGGCTCGGTTCCTCTGCTTTCCCATCAGAGCGCGACTTATGCCTCCCAGCCATCCGAGCCCTCCAAAACCATTTGTGTGCCGCTTTACGCACAGCAGCGCAAGCCCTTGTGACGGCCATTATTTCTGTGACTACAAAAATAACGGCACAGACAACTGCCTTCAGTGTACACTGGGGGGATTGAACCACTGCTCCCGGCACATTGGTCAGTGTCTTCACCATTGTGCTGTGTCTCTGTTCTTGTCCTTGCACATCGGCGCAATCCATTCTGCCTCACAAAATTATACTCCCTCCTAAAATATATTACATCCCATAATAGGTACTGACTGTGACAGCCTTGTTCATTGTGCACAGTGGGGGTTTGAACCCATGGCCTTGCACCATTGCTCAGTGACTTCACCGCTGTACTACAGCTGTGTTCTTTTGTGTGCCTAGCAACGCACCACTTGCCCTTCCGACGCGCTAATCTGCACCCCGCACACTTGCGCCACAAGCACATGTCCGTTCGCTTTCTCCCGTTTTATTTTATTTTCTGCCTGGACCGCCCACTCCTTATATGGCACCAGCACACTAACGGGAACCCGCACAGCAACGGTGTTTAGTAAACATGCCCCTTAGTCCGGGATTTAGGACTCCCAAAAGATGCTGCCCAACTGCTAGGTTCTCGGCTTAAACAGAAAAATCTATTGTCACCAGGAACAACTTTTTATTGGTACCGCAACCGCGAGATACAATTTTTGAAGTATTTCAGCAAAGAGGAAGATTTGTTATTTTGCATCGATATATACGGAGTGATGGAAAAGTTTAAACTCAAGTATGATCCTGCTGAATGGCAGCTGTTCATTGATTCGTCAAAAGACAGCATAAAAGGTGTTCTTCTTCATAATGGCAACACATTCGCTTCAGTTCCTATTGCTCACTCTGTTATTCTCCAAGAAAAATACGAGAATTTGGCCCTGATTCTTCAGAAGATTCGTTATGATGAGCATAAGTGGATGATTTGTGGAGACTTTAAAATTCTATCCATGCTATTAGGGCAGCAATCCGGTTTCACCAAATATCCCTGCTTGCTTTGCTTGTGGGATAGCCAGGCCCGCGACCTACACTGGGGGAAAAAAGACTGGCCAACTCGGGAGTATTTGAGACCCGGTGAGAAAAATGTTCTTCATGAGAGCTTGGTACCTCGTGATAAAATTCTATTACCACCTCTCCACATTAAGTTGGGTCTCATTAAGCAATTCATCAAGTCCCTTCCAAAAGATGGTGAGTGCTTTCAGTACCTTTGCTCAAAGTTCCCCCGACTTTCTGAAGCAAAGCTAAAGGAAGGAGTGTTTGTTGGCCCTGATATAAGGAAACTCATTTCAGATGGAGCATTCGCTGAAACAATGTCTGAGAAGGAAAAAGAAGCCTGGGATTCCTTCAAGGATGTTGCTCTCAAATTCTTGGGGAACAGGCGGGATGAGAACTATAAGGATATTGTTGCCAGGATGCTCAATGCCTTCAAAGAACAAGGCTGTAACATGAGCCTGAAAGTCCATTTCTTGCACTCCCATGTGAACTACTTTCCCGAAAACTTGGGGGCGTACAGTGAAGAACAAGGTGAAAGGTTTCACCAGGACATCAAGGACGCAGAGAGAAGGTACCAAGGAAGATGGAACACCACTATGATGGCTGATTTCTGCTGGTTGCTGCTGCGGGAAACCCCAGATGAAAAATACGCCAAGCAGCGCACCAAGAGAAGCATTCGGGGGAAGAAGAAACGGGCCCACCAGGAGATTGATTGACCCAAGAATGACTTTAAAATCTAAACTGTGTTGACAAATATCGTGTTTTTACTAAACTTTGAAATAAAAATTTGCTAGTTATTACCACAGTGTCGGATCTCATTTATTAGAATTTTATTTTCACACCATCGGGTGTTTGTCTTCATGTATTGCAATGGTGCGGTTTGCGTTTTCTATTCTTACATACATACCTGTACAACATTTTTTGCACATTTCTTTGCTTTGCTTTGTGTCTAACCTCGCTCTTATATGCTCAATGTTTGTGCACATGTATGTGGCTGTTTTAAGTGCAGACAATTTTGCTACCATCACAGTGTGTTTTGTTGACATTACTCTATTCTTATGTGCTGCCTTGTTACAATTTTCTTTATTCTTATTTGAATAACTACTAAACAATTAGTATAAAGAATTCATCCAAGAAACTTTTATCTCGATCACACTCAATCTGAAACGTTCACCTCAAACTTCCAACCCAATGTAGCAAAAAATCTGTACGTGATGGAGCAAATTGGTTACCAGATTTGGATTCAGCGCACCAAAAAACGTAAAAATCAATCGAAACATTAGAGGCAGTTTAAAAAATTTTTTTTTAGTGTACCTGTGGAATTTAAAACCTAGATCTCTTGATAGCACCACTAATAATTCTGATCGCATCCTCATGTTCCACTCCTACGATCACAGCCTGGCCCCCCTCCTTCTATTCCCACAATAACTAGCCTGAGGAAAAAAAAAACCCAGAAGGACTGTACCAAACTAAAAACCAATGAATCCCCTCCATCCAGTCATGTTCAGTAACTCACTCTTTTTGAGCTTCCTGGAAGCCCAGTAATGATATCAGTGACCCCTTCTGTGCTTGTGCCCTGTACAGCTGCACTGCTCACACAACCTTTGGTATGGCCCTGCCCCCAGCATCACTTCCATTGGTGTAGTATTGGGGCAGACATGATCTTCCTATACTCCAAACCCATTGCCAGGCAAGGTTCAAAATGGAAGCTCTGAACCCTAGAGGTAGTCTCATGGGACTACTGCTTATGGTCAATCTGCCAATTAAGAGAAAAATCTCCTTATATGGCAGCTCTACCCCAATGGTAGCACCGCGATACTACTGCTAGGGGGTCAAAGCTTCCATTTCAAATATGAGTCAGTAAAAGGAGAAGAGCTTAGGAGGATGCTCCTACTCCAACACTATATCACCAGGGATATTACTGGTAAGTACTGGGGGGTGGGGTGAGGAAGACTTTACCTCAGGCTGCTTGTTGGAGGGGTTGGAAAGAAAGTGTGTTGGACTATTATGAAGAAGGGGCAGGAATGTGATGGGTATAATGGGATGTGAGAAGGAGAGGTTACAAATTATGAGTGTATGGTTTGCGGTGGGTAGGAATAGTGTGGCAGGGATCAGACCTTTTGGAATTTTTTAGTGCACAGGCCCATGTTAAGTGCATCGGCCTATAAGGCAGATACACCCATATTATCTGCTGTTGCAGTTAACACGGGCCTATGAGCTTTCTGTTCTATTTACTAACTACAGGGCATTCTCTTTACCATGCCCCAGAAGTTAGTGCACAGGCTTTGCACTTACTGCACATTAAATTTTTCACCCAAAAAAAATCCCAATTAAAGATTTTGGGCTACAGTTTCAGAAGTCTACTCACCTGCAAAGTTACAAGAATTATCTTAAGCATTCAGAAAATGGCCTGATTTTTAAACACAAAGGTGGTTATTTTGAGCCACGAAGAGCGGGGATGGACAGCCCAATGGGACGTCCATCCCTGCTATCCATGGTTTCTCCTGCCCATGATAACTTTCCCGCCGGTAGTGCAGGGAAGTTAGATGGGGGAGGGGAATAGGTGCCCCGGGGGCAGAGAGTGGGCGGGCAGTGGGTGGTCGCTGGCCCTGTACATACAGGGCTGATTCTAATGTCGGCGCTGCACATATGGGGCTGGAGAAATTTAAAGGGAAATTCCACCTCTGAGGTGGAATAACTTCCCTGGACATTTTTTTTAAGCTGCTGTGGAGCGGATGAGGCAGGGGGGGCAAAGGGGCAAGGGTTCATTCCCCGAAGCCTGATACTGGCCTTAGGAGGCCGGATCGGGAGTCGGGCTGCGGGGAATAACCACTTTAACAGGGTGGCTGGCATCACGGCTTTTAAATGGAGCCGCGGTGCCATGGCAATATGACGCCATGGTGCCGCGGCTCCATTTAAAAGCCCTGGCTGAATTAGTCGTACTACTAATGTATGTGCAGGCCAGGACTGAATTGCAGTCCCAGCCTGTATGTATATGCTTATTCGTGATTTTGATCCTGCAGGGCTAGACGTGCCCCATGGAATCAGAATCGTGATCCCTTCTGTGTGTCTGATTCTGACCGGACATAAGAACATAAGATATGCCATACTGGGTCAGACCAAGGTACATCAGGCCCAGTATCCTGTTTCCAACAATGGCCAATCTAGTTCATATGTAACTAGCAGTTTCCCCAAAAGACACAGGTTCCACAATGCTTGTACTGGGTCAAGCATTGATATCCTGGGTCCCTTCTTAATAATGGTTTATGGACCTTTCCTCCAGGAACTTGTCCAAACCTTTTTTAAACCCAGCTACACTAACAACCTTTACTACATCCTCTGGTAACAAATTCCAGAGTTTGATTACACGTTGAGTGAAAAAATATTTTCTTTTATTAGTCTTAAATAGCTTACCCTGTAGCTTCAATGCATATCCCCTAGTCTTTCTGTATTCTGATAACATAAACAAACGATCTAAGTTTACCCGTTCCACTCCGTTCATTAATTTATAGACTTCTATCATATCTCCCCTCAGCCGTCTCTTTTCCATGTTAAAGAGCCCTAATCTTTTTAGCCTTTCTTCATAGCAGTATCCTTCCATCCCCTTTACCATTTTGGTGGCGCTTCTCTGAACCTTTTCTAATAACGCTATATCCTTGTTAAGATACGGCGACTAGAGTTGCACACAATATTCAAGGTGCGGTCTCACCATGGAACGATATAGAGGCATAATAATATATTTTGTTTTATTTTCCATTCCTTTCCTTATGATATCTAGCATTCTATTTGCTCTCTTGTCCGCCGCTGCACACTCGGCCGAGGGTTTTAACATGTTATCCACAATGACGCCTCAATCTTTTTCCTGGGTGGTGGTTCCTAATGTGGAACCTTGCATCATGTAACCATAGTTTGGGTTGTTCTTCCCTAGGTGCATAACTTTGTACTTGTCCACATTAAATTTCATCTGCCATTTTGATGCACAGTCTTCCAATTTATCAAGATCCTCTTGCAATTTTCCACAATCCTCTTGGGTTTTAACAACTTTAAATAGTTTTGTGTCATCTGCAAATTTGATAACCTCACTCGTTATTCCACTTTCCAGGTCATTTATGAATATGTCAAAAAGCAGCGGACCCAGCACAGATCCCTGAGGTACACCACTATTCACCTTTCTCCATTGGGAAAATTGACCATTTAGCCCTACCCTCTGCTTTCTATCTTTTAACCAGTTCCTGATCCACAGTAGTACACTTCCTCCTATCCCATGACTCTTTAGTTTTGCCAAAAGGTCTCTGATGAGGGACCTTGTCAAAGGCTTTCTAAAAGTCCAGATAAACTATATCAACCAACTCACCTTTGTCCACCTGTTTATTCACACCTTCAAAAAAACATAACAGATTAGTAAGACAAGATCTTCCTTGTCTAAAGCCATGTTGGCTGTCTCCCATCAGGCCATGACTATCTACATGCTGAGTAATTTTATTCTTTATGATGGTTTCTACCATTTTTCCCGGTACTGACAACAAACTCACCAGCCTGTAGTTTCCCGGATCACCCCTGGAACCCTTTTTGAAAATTGGTGTTACATTGGCGATCCTCCAATCTTCAGGTATTAGAGATGATTTTAATGATAGTTCACAGATTACTAATAGCATGTCTGCAATCTCATATTTCAGTTCTTTCAATACCCTTGGATATATACCATCTGCCCCAGGTGATTTGCTACTCTTCAGTTTATCTAATAGTTGTAATACATCTTCCCGATGTATCGATATTTCCTTCAATTCTTCCGCACCTTTAAATACCACTGCAGTCATGGGTAACATCCCTACATCTTCCTCAGTAAAGACCGAAGCAAATAATTGATTCAGTCTCTCTGCTATCACCTTGTCGCCTCTTAATACCCCTTTAACCCCTCTATCATCTAATGGACCAACTGACTCTCTCACCGGTTTTTTTCTAAGAATGTACTTGAAAAAGTCTTTATTTCACGTTTTTGCTTCCGCAGCAAGCTTCTTCTCAAATTCTCCCTTTGCCTGCCTTATCAATGCCTTGCATTTGACTTGCCAATTCTTGTGTTGTTTCCAGGTTTCGTCGTTTGGCTCTTTTTTCCATTTCCTGAAAGATGCTTTTTTGGCAACAGCCTCTCTGACCTCACCTTTAAACCATGCTGGCAGTTTTTTGGACTTCCTTACACTTTTCTTAAAGCGTGGAATCCAGCTGGTCTGGGCTTCCAAGACAGTATTTTTCAACAACACCCAAGCTTGATGTAAGTCTTTAACCTTTGCAACTGCTCCTTTTAGTTTTTCTTAAGTATTTTCCTCATTTTATCATAGTCTCCCTTTCGAAAGTTAAAAGGTAGTACTGTGGATTTCCTTACTATCCCTCCTCCACTAATTAAATCAAAGGCGATCATGCTATGATCACTATTGCCAAGTGGCCCCAACACCCTTATCGCTTGCACTAGATCTGGTGTTCCACTAAGGACTAGGTCTAATATGGCTTCCCCTCTGGTCGGTTCATGAACCAGCTGCTCCAAGAAGCAGTCATTTATTTCATCTAGGAACTTTATCTCCCTAGCATGTCCTGCTGTGACACTGACCCAGTCGATACCGGGGTAATTGAAATCACCCATTATTATTACTGCGCTGTAACTTTTGTTAGCTTCCTTGATTTCTTTGAGCATTTCATCATCCATTTGTTCATTCTGGCCAGGCGGTCGATAGTACATCCCCACTGCCATCGCCTTCCCCTTTTTACATGGAATTTCAATCCATAGAGATTCTACAGCAAATTTTGTTTCCTGCAAAACTTTAATCCTTTCTTACTCAATGCCCTCTTTAACATAGAGCGCAACCCCTCCACCAATTTAATCAGCTCTATTATTACGATATAGTTTGTACCCAAATATCACAGTGTCCCACTGGTTGACCTCCTTCCACCATGTCTCTGATATTCCAATCATATCCACCCTCTCATTTAGTGCTACATATTCTGACTCTCCAATCTTATTTTTTAGACTTCTAGCATTTGCATACAAGCATTTTTGAGACCGTATTTTATTCATATTAATTTGGCTATTGGTAGACATGGGTAATTTGGGATCTTTAAGCTCTGTCTGCTCCATACTCGAGGGCATTTGGGCTGCTTTACTCTTTTTTGGAACCTCTCTGCTTTTGGTAGTATCCTTCAAGGATACATTCTTCCGAACCATCCGCTCTTGGGCGACTGTCAGCTTTCCCCTATTATCTAGTTTAAAAGCTGCTCTATCTCCTTTTTAAAGGTTAATGCCAGCAGCCTGGTTCCATTCCATTTAAGGTGAAGCCCATCCCTTCGGAAGAGCCCCTCCTTTCCCCAGAATGTTCCCCAGTTCCTAACAAATCCAAAACCCTCATCTGTGCACTATTGTCTTATCCAAGCATTGAGACTCCAGAGCTCTGCCTGCCTTTTGGGTCCTGCGCGTGGAACAGGAAGCATTTCGGAGAATGCTACCCTGGAAGTTCTGGATTTCAGCTTCCTACCTAAAAGCCTAAATTTAGCCTCCAGAACCTCCCTACCACATTTTCCTGTGTCATTGGTACCGACATGTACCAAGACAGCAGAGTCCTCCTCAGCACTATCTAAGACCTTATCTAGGTGGCGCCTGAGGTCCGCTATCTTCGCACCAGACAGGCATGTTACCAGGCGATCCTCACGTCCAGCAGCCACCCAGCTATCTACATGCCTAATGATCGAATCACCAACTATAATGGCTGTCCTAACCATTCCCTCATGGGCACATTGCCCTGGAGAAACTTCCTCAGTGTGAGAGGGTTTTACATCACCTGGGGGACAGGTCCTATTTACAGGATCACTTTCTGCCACACCAGGGTGATGCTCTCCTGTCACGTGACCTCTCTCCTCCATGGCAACAGGGATGCTGCCAGACTGGAGGTGGGAATTCATTACTATATCCCTGTAGGTCTCGTCTATGTACCTCTCTGTCTTTCTTATGTTTTCCAAGTCTGCTACTCTAGCCTCTAGAGAATGGACTCGTTCCCTGAGAGCAAAGAGCTCCTTGCACCTAGTGCACATGTAAGACCTCTCACCAACTGGGAGAAAATCATACATGTGACACTCAATGCAAAAGACTGGACGGATTTAGGGGATCTATGTCTGGTACAGAATTGGGCCCAAGATAACTACATAAATTGTATTTGAATACTTACTTCTTGTGTGACTAAATTTATGCATATAACATTGCCCATTGTGAAATTATGATCAAAAGTGACGCTTCTAAACAACATGCCATTTGTATGCATAATATATTAAAATTTAAGTTAACTGTTAACTAGTGCCTTTGTTGGGCAGTGCCTTTCTCTACTTCTTTGTATAACACTAGTATTCTCCCAGTGTCCTCAGCTCACAACCTTGGGGTCATCTTTGACTTGTCTCTCTTTTTCTCTGCACACATACAAGAGATAGCGAAAACCTGTCAATTCTTTCTCTATAACATCAGCAAAATTCATCCCATCCTTTCTAAACATACTACCAAGAACTTTATCCACTCCCTAGTTGCCTTCAGTTTAGACTATTGCAGCGTGTTCCTTGTTGGTGTCTCCCTGAATCATCTCTCCCCCCTTCAATCCATTCAAAATTCAAACACACAGCTAATCTTCTGCCAGTGTCTCTATGCTCATATAATTACTGCTACTATTATTTATTTCTCTTATATACCATGCTATTTGACATCAGTGCAGTTTACATGGAACATTACATTGAACAGGGCATTATAACTTGGAGATAACTGTTTTACAGGGAACATGGGCTATGGAGGGTTAAGTGGCTTGTCCAAGACCACAAGGAGCACCTGTGGGACTAGAAACCCCAGTCCTTCCAGCCCAAAGTTGCTGTCCTCTAGTGGGATTTGAACCCCTGATCTTCCAGCCTGAAGTACATTGCCCCAACCACTAGGCCACTCCTCCACTCTACTACTCCACTACTACTACTATTAACATTTATAAAGTGCTACAAAGCATATGCAGTGCTATCTCCTCAAGTCACTTCACTGACTCCCTGTTTCTGCATCATGTTCAAACTTCTCCTATTAACCTACAAGTGCATTAATTTGACAGCTCTTCAATACTTCTCCTCTCTTATCTCTCCCGACACCCATCCTCGAGAACTCCGCTCATCAGGCAAATCCCTTTTTTCTGTGTCCTTCCCTTCCATTGACAACTCCAGGCTTTGCTGGTTCAACCTTGCTGCACTGTATACCTGGCAAAGACTACCTGAATTGGTGCATTAGGTTCCATCTCTGGTCCTATTGAATAAAAAACTATTTTTTCAAGGCTGATTTTGTATCCTGACTCCTTTGTTCTCCTATTTACTACCTATGGGCCTGATTCCGAAGGGGAATGTCCTGCCTGCCCAGAAATCCAGGATATGGACGAGCTGGTCTGGTCCCTGATTCTGAGTCCATGGGAGTTAGACTTTCCTGTAGGATCAGAATCAGGCTGTCCCCTGATTCTGTGCCGCCAGACATCCCATTGTTTCCCCGTACAGGCCTGCCCGAGCTCCTGCATGGAGCTGCAGTGCCATGGTGTTCTGTTGCCATGGCATCCCCAGTCACTGCCACAAACATCATTCCCTGCAGCCCAACCCCCGATGCGGCTTTCCAAAGGCAGGGTTGGGCTGCAGGGAAGCTCCTGCACCCTCTCGCCCCACTGATCTGGCACGGCGCTGCCATCCCCCAATGACTAGGGGGACTTATTCCACTTCCGACCTCCCTCACTCCTCTCTCAGCCCATCCCCTCCCGCCCTCATCCAGAGCTCCCTGTACATCTCCTATGTATGTGTGGGGAGCTTTGGGCAGGAGATATGGTCCCAGCATTTAGCGTATAACCATTTTCCCTTAGTTCTACCTTAGTCCCCTATTTGTTGTATGAGTTTGTCTTGGATAGATTACACAGGAACACTACCAAAAAACTGCCTCCAGTTTTGCAACTGATTCCTATAGATTATGGGGTGCTGAATCCAGGAAAAATAGCCAAAATGTTCCATCACGTCACGTTTTCTTGCAAAATTAGATTTCTTACCCATATAAGGAATGTTCACATAATTTCTTTTTAGCCGACTGCAGTTTATTTTCTTGGCCCAAAATAGAGGTTGTAATGGTTGACTAACTAGAAACACTCCCTCATGATATTTTAGAGTGATTTGTATTCATTTTATACATTAACAGGACAATTGGGAGGCGGGGGGCTAAATCCAGTACTCGCGCTGGCGCATGTTCTTTCCTGTTCGCCTCGCCTCGTTCGCTCGCTCAAACACGGTGGTTGCGACACGAACGTTCCTGTCAAATTTCAGTTTCTTGCAAGTTCATTATTACCTTTTGTTTGCTCAGTCGTAATCCAGCTTTATTCCGAAGTGGTTCACTACAGTTGTAGTTTGCAGTGATGTGTATTTGTGATGGCTCACAGAGCCAGAGGTTGCGTCAACTCTCCGGACAGTTTATGTTTTATTTGTGGGGAATATACCGTGAAAAAGCGGCAGAGGAACATTTCTGCATTTATTAAAAAAGTATATTTTGCCTATTTCGGTTTGAAGTTAGGCGATCAAGACAAACCGAAATAGGCAAAATATACTTTTTTAATAAATGCAGAAATGTTCCTCTGCCACTTTTTCATGGTATATTCCCCACAAATAAAACAAAAACTGTCCGGAGAGTTGACGCAACCTCTGGCTCTGGCCATCACAAATAAACAGCACTGCAAACTACAACTGCAGTGAATCGAAACATTAGAGGCAGTTTAAAAATATATTTTTTAGTGTACCTGTGTTATGAGCTCTTTTGAGCAGGGATTGCCTCTTACATGTATGGTTACAGCACTGAATAAACCCTGTAGCATTGCTAGTAGTAGTAGAACTAGTCGGATAGCATCAGTAAGTTGACCAGTGCTCACCAGAGGGCAGTATATGGGTCAGAGTAAATAGGTGTGGTTTGAACTATTGGAAGAACATTCCTCTCAGGAGCATTCCTAAAGGTTGGGTCTTAGGAGTGTATATGCAGAGTCCATGTGTAGTTTCATTGGGAGCTTGGAGTAAGTGAGATCTGAAATAAAGAGAAAGAAAAGGTGTGCTCCTTTTTCTCTAGGATACATAGTGTCGCCCCCAGCTGGCCAGGTTGATAACCAACACCAGGTGAGGTCGCCTTTTTCTTTAAAACAAGTTTTCCCAAGATGGCTGCCAGGAGGGCTGCTGGGAATTATAGTCCCATTTTAAAGTAAGGAGTTGTGAACCAGTGATTTAGGCAATAGACAGAGAAATTTATTAATCGTATTCAGGGAATCCTTTACACGCAGGATGGGAAATGGAAAAACCCAAAATATAGGCTTTTGCTTCACAGCCACAAATTCAAAAGAAAAACAAGCAGAACTTTGCTTTGTTCACAATTACAACTTCTTTCCAAAACTTTTATCTTCTTTAAAGGTTGCTCTCTTCATAGGAACCAAACTCTTGTATCAAACAATTCTTCAAATGTTCCTTGAGCATTTAATAGCAGCTTCTAACTTTATAAGTTGAGCTTAGCACTCAGCAGCTTTATCACCTACTTGTGACGTCTTCAGAAATCAGGCTTCTCTCTCTCTAAACAGGCATTCATTCAATGGCTTTCTGTTTTAACATTCTTCCCTGTCAGAAGCTTGGCATACAGCACATTGCATTTCAATAGAGCTGCATTCATCATCAGCAATTTCCATATCTTCAATACTCTCTGTATCACATACATTCAATGGCAGCTGGGATGAGAGCTGGCTATTCTCTTTCTCTATCAAGTCACTTAACCTTTTAAGTATGGCTTGTTTCTGCAGCAGCTCTTCAGCTACCTGGGCTACTGGATACTTAGCTAAACAGTTCCCCTTTATCCTGGGAAACTGCTTATGATTAGAATCAGCTTGTAAATCTAAAGCTAATTCTTCTAAGCTTTTATTAGCTATGAATGGAGGAAGACACACTTGCCTGGAGCCAGAGGGGTTTAGTATCTCTCTCTCTCCTGTGAGCCAGCCATGCTGTCTTCTGTTTGTAGCAACTCCGTCTGATTGCAACAGCGTTTCATTCCTTGTTCTCTCAGCTGTTTTTAGCAATCTCTCATCCGTTCTCACACTTCTGCTTCCAGTGTTTCCTTCACACTTTCTTTCATTCCTTGTCAGCACTCTCTCACTTGCTCCTTCACTGAGACCATGCCTGAGACCTTGTCCTCCGTGTCTCTCTTGTCCAGGTCTCTCCCTGGCTTCCTTGGCTCTGTTTGCTCCCCTCGCTCCGTCCCCCTTTGAGTTTCTAAAACTCAGGTTTTTCAACTGTTCCTCTTCCTGTGCCACACCTTGCTCCCAGCACATGTGACCAGGGTCTGGCTTCCCTCTGACGTGCTGCTGTGGGCGGGGCTTAGGAATGGCTAACTTGTGAGTCATAGACTCTTGGTTGCTAGGGAAACCTCTGACACATTCAGAATTAAAGGTAGAGGTTCTATTTCCCTGTGCATTTCTGTGCGTAGTGGTGCTTTCCTCACCACATATTCCCCTTTTTAAGATATTACGGGCTGGGGTTACGCTAAAATCACAGCACGTAATTCTCCGATCATGTCCTTTGTTGCTTTGACTTCCTTGCCTACTCTGGGTACGGGTGACCACCTGCACTTGAGCCACTCGTTCCTGCCAGGGTTTAAGCAAGTTTATACACCTTTTGTCGGTGTTGGCTGTCCCTTAAATTGTTTTCTGCCAACTGTGAGGCCCGCGTTAGGCGTCCTCTCAAATCCTTAAGAAACTGGGGTACTTCAGTTTCCTGCTCTCCTGGCTCCACCCACTGCTCCCTCAAAATGTCTAGTATGCCCCTGGGACTCCTACCATACATGAGCTCGTAGGGGGAAGTTCCTAGCGATGCCTGAATTCTCTCCCGACAGGCATAGAGGGCGAAGGGAAGCATCGTGTCCCATTCAGCCATCTTTCCTTCCAACCCCCTCCTCAACAAGCTCTTTAAGGTTTGATTGGTCCTCTCCACTAGCCCATTTGTCTGTGGGTGATAAGCCGCAGTTCTAATATGTTTGATGCCGAAGGCATCCCAAACTTGAGCCAAATATCGCGACATAAAATTGGTGCCGCGGTCGGACAACACTTCCGTGGGGAACCCAACCTCACAAAATAGTTTAACTAATTCGGCTGCCACCGTGCGAGCCGAAATATTACGGAGGGGAATCGCCCAGGGGAACCTGGTGGCATGATCCACCATCACCAAAAGGTATTGAAATCCCCGTGGCGTCTTTATCAGGGGCCCCACAATATCGATAGCTATCCGGTGTATCGGGACAGGTACCACCGGTACGGGAATCAGGGGGACCTCCGCGGGCCTAATTGCAGTGACCTTCTGACAGGCTGGACAGGCCTCACAGAACCTGGTCACTTCCCTATAGACTCCGGGCCAATAAAATCGGGCCAGCACCTGATCTAAAGTACCCTGAATGCCCTTATGAGCCCCCACCGGATGATCGTGGGCTAACCTCAGGACCAAAGTCCTAAAGGTATTCGGGACCATCAACTGCTTCCGAGCATCCCCTGTAAAGGGATCCCGGCTTTCCCGATATAAGATGCCTCCGTCAATTTGGAATCTGGGCAATATCTCCCGCTCCTCTCTAGCAAACTTAAAAGCATTAACCAGAGCAGGGTCTGCCTCTTGTTCTTTTGCAAAAGAGGGGAATTTTGCCATTAATTCCTCCGGAACCCAAGGTAAATCTATACCTGCTAAGACCTCCTCTCTATTTTGTGAGCGCATTTGCCTCTCACGGCGCTTCTCCCCCTTAGATTTTTTTACTTTGTCCTGAGGAACATTGACTAAATCGTCATGAGAGGGCAGCACCTCTGTCTCCCCCTCTATGGACTCTTCCCTTTGGGCCTGGTGGGCTTGGGACTGGGCTCGCGTAGAGACTAAGCCTTTCTTTTCACCCAACCCTTGTTGTACACCCCGCTGAAACTGGGGCCAGTCCCTCCCAAGGACTACCTCCTGGGGTAATCTGGGAACACCTCTGACACATTCAGAATTAAAGGTAGAGGTTCTATTTCCCTGTGCATTTCTGTGCGTAGTGGTGCTTTCCTCACCACAATAGGCATGGCTGCACCAAAAATTGCGGCATCACCCATGGGCAGAAGAAGAAAAGCCTCTTCCTGTCTGCCCACAGGAGACTGCATCCTCACCGGCAGACAGAAAGGGTCTTTGCTGCAATCGCAGCTTCTCTTCTTCTTCCGCCTGCAGGGGTTCGGATCCCCATGGGCAGATGCACAGACCCTTTCTGTCTACCCACAAGGATCGCAGCAGACAGGCAGGGTCTTTACAATGATCTCAGCCGGCAGGCAGAAGTCTGCCCATGGACAGAAAATCCACAATCGCTGCAAAGATCCCTCCTGCCTGCCTGTGGGACATCGAATCCCCCCAGGCAGAACAGGAAGAGTGTCTGCCTGCTGGGCAGGGCTTGGAGCAGAGCTAGGGTGGAGCTTGAGGGTGGTACTTGGGCCTCCCCAAATAAAAAGCCCTTCCGTCGCCACTGCTAGGGTATATGTTGGAGGGAGAAGGTGGCTTTCATCTCCTTAAGAGAGTGGTGCCTTTGGCACAAGGCCACAGCCCATTCTGTTTGCTCCATAGGGGCCAGTTGGTGCATACAGCAGCCAAGAAAGAAGGATCCTGTCCTGGATTCAGACTGACAGTGATCTGTGCCCTCAAGTTCTGTATTGTAATATTTCTAAAGCTCACTTTAGACAAATATCTAATGTAGAAATAAACAGTCATTACATTGTGCTAGAATTGAATTGTGGTAGACTTGAATATATATGAGTCTTATGTGTAGCAATTATCACTTGCAATCTGCTACACCATATCAACTTGCACACCATTATCCACATGTTTGTTTACATTTTCAAAAATATGTAATAAATTGGCAGGACAAGACTTCCCTTGAAGGATTGCTAAGAGGGCAGTTGTTACTGCTGGGAAGGATTCTGCATTTGTAAGTATTTACCTGCTGGGAAATTCGCAAAATCGTGGGGGAAAAGGGAAATATTTGCATTAAGCTGAGAAAATCTGACTCTGTTTAGAAATTCTGTGTTTTATTACATCAATTAGGACATAGTGTAGCAGGCAACATTTCAGTTAGTGTTTATTTCCTACCCTCCCCAGGCAGAATCTTTGATTTATTGGCTCTTAAACCAGTTAAGGGAAAAGGAAGGAACTTTTTTACATTCAGGTTTTATGGGCTATCTTCATCAGCACATTATTACACCTTAGGAATAGATTAATATGTTGTCCTTTCAATTCATCCTGTGGTGAACATTAAACAAAGTACCTTAAACTTATTAGGTGTATTTAAATAACTGAACAACTTTAAATAGCTAAACAAATCATTGTAACTAAGATGCAGAAAGCAATCCACCAGCAAGATGGGGGCTATCCAATATTTTGCACCGAGTGTTTCATGTAAGATTATCTCCCAGGTGGTAAGAGTGGTAGGTGCAAAGAGCTCCTTGCTCTCAGGGAACAGGTCCAATTTCTGCAGACTAGAGTAGCAGACCTGGAGGAGCTGAGGCAGACAGAAGTGGAAACATTCAAGGGCATAATAGAGAAGTCCCACCTCCAGCCTGGCAGCCTTTCTGCTGCCAAGGAGTTTGGGAGTTCACCTGAAAGGACAACATTACCTTGGTGTGGTAGGAAGTAATCCTATAGCTAGGACCTGTTCTCCAGGTGATATAATAGCCTCACACTGAAGGTGTGTTTCCAGGGTCATGAGCCCGTGAGGGAAAAGCTAGGATGGCTGCTATATTTGGTGATTCATTCACTGAGCATGTAGCTAGTTGTGTGGCTGGGGGATGTGAGGATCGGCCAGTAACTTCCCTGTCTGGTGCTAAGATGCTGGATCACACATACCACAGTCTTGGTGAGAAGGCCCCTGCTTTCTTCATACATGTTGGTGCCAGTGACATAGGAAAGTGTGGTAGGGAGCTTCTGGAAGTTAAATTTAGTCTTTTAGATAGAAAGTTGAAATCTAGAATGTCCAGTGTAGTGTTCTCAGAAATACTTCCCATGCCACAGGCAAGACTTAAGAGGCAGGCAGCACTCCTGAGTCTCAATGCATGGATGAGATGAGACAATGGCGAAGGAGTTTTAGATTTGTTCGGAACTGGACAACATTCTAGGGAAGGGAGGGGGTTTCCGAATGGAAGGGCTCCATTTTAACCTGGGTGGAACAATTCTGCTAGCAGTAACCTTTAAATAGGAGATAGAGCAGCTTTTAAATTGATAATGGAGAAAAGCTGTCAATCTCCCAAGAATGCATGGTTCAGAATGATGTATTTATTTATTTTATTTATTTATTTAAAGTCTCTTTTATACCGCGCTATTGACATCAGCGCGGTTTACAGTGAACATTAAACTACACATCTCAGATTGCTGATTTGTGTTTACAAAAAACAGGTATCATAACTTGGGTATACATTAAAACAATTTTAACAGGGAAAAACATGATAAATATATACAAACCACTTTATGTGGCTATATAAAGGGTTAAATGAACTGTACAAGCATCTCATAGTGGGGGAAGGTTAAATGTGTGATTGCGAGTATTCAGTCAAGAGTGTGAGATGCGTGTGCTTGGGGAGCTGCGTTGAGGTGTGGAAGTGGGTGGATGTGAGGTGGAGACTGAGGTTAAACTGCTAATCACTTGTAGCTAATTTTCATATGTATATAGTTTCCCCAGTTTATTCCATGTTAAAACCCTGTTTTATGTAAACGTAGGACGAAATCTATACGTCCAAGTGTTTATTGTTCGATGTAAACCGCACTGATGAGAAATAGCGCGGTATATAAGAAATGTTAAATAAATTAATTAATTAATAAATCCTCGAAGGATACTAGCAAAATAGAGAAGATAGGCCATCCTGATAGAGAGATTCCAATAAAAGTAAAAGTAATTCAGGTATCTTTAAGCAAAGACAGAGCTGGAAGATTCCAAATTACCCCTGTCAACAGATAACCAGATTGTAATAATGAACAAAGAACAAACTTTTAAGTGCCTGTATGCAAATGTGAGAAGTCTCAAAAATAAAATGGGAGAGTTAGAATATATAGCACTGAATGAAAAGTTAGATACAATTGCCATTTCAGAGACCTGCTGGAAGGAGGACAGCCAATGGAACACTGAGATATCTAGGTACACATTTATATTGCAAGGAAAGGAAATTAAAAAGTCCTGGGATAAGAGGCAAAGCACTATTGTGGATTGGGCACTGTTTAAAAGATAGAAAACAAAGAGTAGGGTTACGTAAATGGCCAGTTTTCTCTATGGAGAAAGGTGAATAGTGGAGTATCCCAGGGATCTGTATTGGGCCCACTGCTTTTTAACACATTAATTAATGACCTGGAAATGGTAACAATGAGAGAGGTGATCAAATCTGCAGATGACGCAAAATGATTCAAAGATGTTAAATCACAAGAGAACTGGAAAACATTGCAAGAGTACCTTGAAAAGTTGGGAGAAAGGGCATCCAAATGGCAGATGAAATTTAATGTGGACACGTGCAAAGTTATGCACTTAGGGAAGAACAACACATACTACAATTACATGTTGCAAGATTTAACATTAGTAATCATCACCCAGGAAATGGATCTAGGCTTCATCATGAATAATATATTGAAACCCTCAGCCAATGGGCAGTGGCGGTTAGGATAGCACATAGAATGCTAGGAATGATAAGGAATGGAATTGAGAATAAAACCAAGGATATTATAACATCTCTGTATTGCTCCATAGTGCAACTGTATCTTGAATACTGTATATGCAGTTCTGGTCACCATATCTTAAAAAAGGATTTAGCAGAATTAGAAGAGATACAGAGAAGAGTGACCAAAATGATAAAGAGGATGGAAAGATACTCCTACAAAGTAAGGCTTAAAAGGTTAGGGCTCTTCAACTTGGAAAAAAGACGGCTGAGGGGTGATATGACAGAGGTCTATAATAATGTAATGAGTGGAACGGGTAAATTTAGATCAGTTGTTTGCTTCTTCAAAAAGTAGAAGGACTAGAGGGTACACAATGAATGGTTAAGGAGAGATAAACTGAAACCAAAGGATGAGAGATTAATAGCAGCACAGGACAGCAGATTACAGACAAGATGGTTTACAGTGAGCATGAAAAAAACTGGCAAAACAAACATATGTCGATTCTGTGAAAAATAGCTGAAAAAAGTGACTCTCCTCCTAGCTGACTGTGAAGTTCTGATGTCAGAAAATGTCTGTACAGAAAGCACAAAAAGTAGCATGCCTCATCCACTGGAAACTCTGGAAACACTACAACATCACTATGTCTAAAAAGCACTGGGATCATCACCCTAAGAGAATTACAGAGAACAAAGAGATTATTATCAACTGGCATACTCCCATTCCAACAAATAAAAAGCTGGATGTGAGGAAGCCAGACTTAGTGGGAAAGGAGAACCCCCAGACCAGTATAGATTAGAGTTGTCAGTTGCAAGAGACTATTCTGTGAATCATGTTGAGAGGAAGAAAAGTACCAATAAATGGAGTCTGAGACCAAGACAATGTGGCAGAAAGATACTGAGTTTTGTCTCTGAGAGGGCGACTCTGCTGGTCACTTTTGTATTGGAGGCTGATAAGATCGCTGTCTTGGAATTATACTTTTCTAAAAAGTTTCTTCCCTTTTGTGGCCAGCTGATAAACATTTTTCCTGATGTTGCCAGGCTGACACAATTACGTAGGAAGGCTTTCTTGCAGTTGCAGTCTAAAGTCTTGGCTATCGGAGCGACGTTCTATCTGCATTTCCCCTGTAAGTGTGGGGTTACCTATGCTGGAAATAAGTTTGTTTTCACAGATGTTTTCCATTCGGAAAATTTTCTTCGGGACAAATCAGTGGGTTAGTATGAGTACTTGGGGATTTGTGTATACGCTTGACTCTTGTCCTGTTTTTGACTGGGATAGTTCTAGGTATTAATACATTGTTCTCTTCTGCTTGTCTCCAATGATGGGGCTAGAGCATCTCTTGCTATTGTTTTTTTTTTGGGGGGGGAGGTTTGCATATTTTCCTAATTTCTAATGGTAGCAGGTTATGCTTTTCTTATATATATTGGGCTCAATTTTTGAAGTGTTTTGCACAGGTAACTTCCCTAGTTACTCGTGTAACGGCCTTATCTGGGATTTTCGAAGAGCCCTTCAAAAATCCTGGATATGTCCCTAATTCACCCAGATGCTCTCCGCTTAGCATTGGTGCGTGTTGGGGAAATTCCAGGGCAGAGCGGAGGCAGGCCATGGCGCTACCTGTGTAGCACCAATTTTTGATGCTACACGGTTAGTGCTCTGCACCTTAAAGATAGGCACGGGAAAACCTTGTCTATCTTTAAGGCGCTGGGGCTAACCGTGTAGCATCGAAAATCGGTGCTACACGAGTAGCTCCTCTGGCTACCTGGCTGTGCGGTGACACTCAGATTTTCAATGTTGGGGCCACAAATGACCCCGGCATGGAAAATCCGGTTTAGGCGGGAACATAGCACTGCCCAGCTCAAAATCAGGCCCACTGTGTATATATTTTGGTTAAAATCTTAATTTAAAAAAAGATACTGAGTTATTTCCCATCATGTTGGGTGCCACAGGCTTAATTAAGAGAAATTTCCAAGCACACCTTGATAAATTACCTGTACATGTAACATCTTATAAACTCCAGAGGGAACAGCTCTTTGGTACAATGCAAGTACTACGCCGAGCATTAGCAGTAAATTTGAGAGACTGAGATCATACTCCAAATACCCTGGCTTAAAAGTGAGGTTCATAACTGTCATGGTATCCGCAAAACTAAAGTACCAATCAAACACGGGCTTGCAGGTGAACACCCAGTACTCAGTCAGAAAGTCCAATATCACCCATAACTAAAATTCCCTCAACAGAATATTTTAAGGCACTTTACAATAAAGAAGAACTAAATAAACAACTTGGCACTGCAATACCATTGTTGCTTCTCTAAAACGAAAGGGAGAAGAACTCAGAGGTCTTATGTGTCACAAACAATATTCAATATGTACACTACGAGCACAAATCTTCACCAGTCAGAAAAATCCCTTCACGTTCAGTTGACTGTGGTTTTCAATCTGCTAAGTGATTAATCATAATATTGAACTAGGAGAGACTTATTCTCAAATTCCCGAAGTATCTTCATATGCAACAGCTGCAATTGCTCAGACTCAGCAAAGTAGGCAGTACTTAATGCCATGTGATCAGAGATTCTGGTGGGACTCGACATGGCCCCGTTTCACCATCGGGCTTCTTCAGGAGTATAGCCAGGCAATTCTACTAAAAAATGAGGCAAAAAGGGTATCATGCTAAACTTTT
This sequence comes from Ichthyophis bannanicus, assembly GCA_033557465.1. Lineage (NCBI taxonomy): Eukaryota > Metazoa > Chordata > Amphibia > Gymnophiona > Ichthyophiidae > Ichthyophis > Ichthyophis bannanicus. Next base: position 227,972,419 of record CM066033.1, on the reverse strand, counting down.
GAAAAAGGAGGAAAAATTACTAGTGACAAATCATAATGTTAATATGCATCAAATAAGTACTGCCTCTAACACATCCCATTGGGAGGAACTGCCCCTAAAAGCTACAATGTAGCACATTTAAGACGGGAGAACATATTTCTTTCCACTCAACGCGTAATCAAACTGTTGAATTCATTGCTGGAGAAAAGCTGTTAGTGTAACTGGGTTTTAAAAGCGGTTTGGACAAGTTCCTGGAGGTAACTGCTTGCTCCTTTTTGGGAAGCTGACAGGTACTTGTGACCTGCATTGGATGCTGGGCTTGATGGACCTTTAGTCTGACCCAGTATGGCATTTCTTATGTTTTTATGTTCTTTAGTAAACCTCTGGTGATTCATTTCTACTAAGTCACGTCTCCATATGGTCGGTAATTTTATTTTTTTGAATGGCTTCTACCATTTTGCCCACAACTTATGTCAGCCTCACCGAGCTAGATTTTCCAAGATCTCCCCTGGAACCCTTTGTTTTAATGTTATATTGTCCACATTCCAATTCTCAGGTTTTCTTACTCTACAAGAATTGCTTGGGGATGGAAGAGGATGTGAGACAGGCAGTGATGGCCTGCTCATGTCATGAACTTGCAAGTATAGTTAGGTGGTTCAATATCCACTTGAGCATATATAGAAAACCTGCACTTGCAAATATGTATTCTTGTGTGCCTGAATCCTGACTAAGCTTTTGAAAACTTACTCTCCTATGGGCAGCTGTAGTTGTTCTCTTCTTTGTTGTCAACAGTTTAAAGAGAAGTTTGAAGTTTCACAGAAGAAATTTTAAGCCTATTTGCAAATCAAGCCAATTATCCAAAATGAGTGTATTTGTAAATTGTATTTTTTAAGCATTCAGTAGGATTTGGAATGTCCTTTTCAGTGCGTTGGAAATTTGGAAGAAGTATATAATATTTTCCACAGAGTGGCTAATTAAAAGGCAGTGTGGACATCTATGAACAGCTTCCATGGGATGATTAAATTATTTTTGTAAATAAATACTTCATTTCCCTCAGTCTGTCCTACGGAGGTACAATATAAGAATATTAACAGAATGACTATATATCTTGTATGGACCAATTCCCAGTCAGAACTCTTAAATATTCATCAGATCCTGACACTCTTAATTCACTATGAGCCATGTTTACTAAAGTGCACAACCCAGTAGCAGGGGGTTTAGTGCACAGGTTGAACATCATACTAAAAAGTAGCATAAGCCCCCATGCTAAAAATCCTGTGCTACCTGGTTAAATTGTGATGGGGTGGGGATTGGGCGGAACAGAGGTATATTGAAGGTGTTGCCGGCATGTCGCAGCTAGTGCGGGTGTCAGTAGCCTTTTGCTAACTGTGCTTGCTGTCCTTAGCACTGGTTTACCTAATGCCACCTCAATGGATGGTGCTACATGCACCCTCATGCCGGATAGTACAGTGCAGCTTCTTGGGCTCATGCTTACTGCACAAGGATGGATTTGCATGCCCTCTGAAGTTAGCACAGGTCCCCTGCACTGGTAATGTGGCCCACACGAGCTTTACCAGCACGGGTTTTGGTAAGCATGTTCTTATCATTTTTGGTCTAAAACAAAAAGCATTCACACTCACAAAGAACAAGGCACACAAGTCTGGAGCGAAATGACTCACAAACTTTATTGGCGTATGCATTAAAGGCACAACAATGTATCCTACATGGCCATGTTTTGGCTAAGTCTTCATCACGGATAGCGACCTTGAACATAAAAACAAAACATATATATATATATATATATATATATATATGTACATGTACCTCTTTATTCATTCTGGTTATTCATTTTATCTATGTATTTTTAATTGCATTAATTTGCAATTCTATTGTACTTATTGGGTTTCGTTTTATTAATCTTTGTTTATGGTTCTATTTAAGTATTTTTCTCATATTGCAATGGAGGTCATTCTGTGGAACGAAAAGCAAGATTGGATGTATGGGCTGGATGTCCAACCTGCGCTCAGCCCCAAGACCCAAATCTGTGGCCAGCTCTCCCCGCACGTACAGAGCAGTTGTGCGGGGAGTGCTGACAGGAGCAGGAGTGGGAGTGGGGATAGAGCCAGGTGCGGGATGTACAGAGGCTATTCAGGTCAGACCTCTGTGTGTTCCCTGGCACTGGAATGGACGCCCACCTTATTCCACCCCAATGGTGGAATAAGTGCTGGACACTGTGGAGTTCGCATGCTGCAGCCCCCCTATCCCATCATGCCGCTGCAAGAGAGCTCCCACTGCCCGATCCAGTCCTTGGCCCCCACTGAGAGTCAGATGGCAGTGTGCTGGAGCCTCTCCAAGACTGGACCTGAGGTCCTCGGTGCCCACATCGAAGGCAGAAGAGCCAATTGGAATGGATACCAGAATGGCAACCCTAGAGAACAGAATATCTGCCCTAGTGGCCATGCAGTGGGAGTTTATGTCTGGCTTGTCCGGTTCATCCACCCTGACAATGGGATCCTCGACATTGAGGGCTTCCCCGGACATTTAACTGGTCCTCGAGTGCCATCGGCCTTGACAGAGCCCATGGACCCAGTCGAGGTCCCAGTCCCATTCCTTGGGACACTGATCCTCCCCAGTGAGCACCCATGGCCAGACTGATGATCCTCCAGAGGTCATGCACCGCAAAGAGTGGTCCTCGACCGAGGTGATCATGCAGCATCGGACTCATACTTGTACTTTGAGTCTGAATGGGAGACTGAGGATGAAGAGTCACTGGAAACATGGTGCCACCATGATGTGCCCTCAGACCTGTTTTCCCCAGCAACCTGATGCTGTTCCCCTCCTGAGGATGTGGCGTTCCTTGATTTCATGAGGGATATGGCCAAGGCTCTCACTATCGAGACTGCGACCAAGGAGGATCCGTGAACCGATGAATTGGAGATCCTCCAATACAAGGCACCCCCGAAGGAAACTCTTACAGTCCCAGTGCCCCCAATTCTCAATCAACTCCTCTTATGCATATGGGAAACACTGGCGTCGGTACCAATTGACACCATGTACTGAGTATGCCAAAGCCCGGGGTTCCAAAAGATCCAATTTCCCAATAACTCCATGATTAAGGAGTTGGCTATGTGCAGACTTAAGAACCAAAAAAAACCATTCGTCGGTGCCACCTGGCAGGGAGGCCCGAACCCTTGATGCCCTCGGCTTGAACGTTTTTCAGGGTTTGATGCTAACATGCTGAATGCAGTCCTACCAGCTCTACATCGCCATGTACCTGAAGGAACTGTCAAAGGAGCTTGGGTGATTCTCGGCAGGCCTCGAGGGTGAACCCCTGCAGAGGTTCAAGACTCTAACCTTGACAGTAAAAGAAGTTTCTGTCCCGAGCAGCCTATGATGGCTTAGAGTCATTGGCCAGGGTGGCCGCCACCAGTATAGGGGTACGATACCAAGCATGGATGCAGTCCTCTGACCTGGAACAATGGATATAGGACAAACTAATCAATGTCCCCTGTATAGGTGAAAACCTATTTGGGAAGCCCATGGCGGATAAAGCAGCAGAGATAGAGACCGAGTATGTCACGAGAACTAGGCTCTCGAAAAAGACCTTGATGCATCCCCGGAACAAAAACCCTGGGGAAAATGTCCTTCTTCCCAAGGAAGAAAGGGGGCTTTGTTAGTACTCTGCACTTCCAGGCCTTCTTGGCCCCTCAGAGAGGCCAATAATAAAAGGGCCAGGACATGGTCCCAGAAACAAAAAGCCCCAGCTCAGGGGAAGCTTTTGACTGCCTGGGCACAACCTCCACTCCCCCAGGAGGTCCTCTGTTGCCCACAGGGGGCACCTAGCCCAGTTTGCCCACAGTTGGACAGCCATCACCACCGATACCTGGGTGCTATAAGTGGTCAAGGAGGACTACCTCCTCCACCTACATCAGTCACCACCCTTGTACTTCCCAGGAGAACCCACCAGACCTCTTCTCCACCAAACCCTGCTCCTCACCAAGCTAGCAGGACTACTCCAGGACAAAGCAATGGAGCCAGTGCCACAACCTCTCTAGGAACTGGCTTCTATTCCAGGTATTTCCTCATCCCCAAGAGGACTGGGAACTTCAGGCCCATCCTGGACCTGCGAGAGCTCAACTAGTTTCTGGTCAGGGAGAAGTTCAAGATCCTCTCCCTTGAAACACTTCTGCCATTCCTCCAGAAAGGAGATTGGCCTTTCTCCTTAGATCTAAATGATGCCTACACTCATATCCTAATTCACCCCAGCCACAGAAAATACCTTTGATTCGTGGTGAGGGGACAGCACTACCAATACAGGTTGCTGCCTTTTGGTCTGTCCTCATTTCTTGCGGTGGTTGCAGCCCACCTCATGCTCCAAGGGGCCTTCATCTTCCCTTATCTGGATGACCGGCTCATAAAAGGGGACACAGCTACAGAGGCACAATGTGCCACTGGACACACCATAAATGCCCTGCAGCACCTGGGGTTTATCATAAACTATCCCAAGTCACACCTCATTCCAGCTCAATGCCTAGCGTTCATAGGGACGCAGCTGGACACCCTTCAGGAAAAGCCTTCCTCCCTCAGGAGAGGTCAGAAAGCCTGAGGGAATTAGCCGCAGAGGTGCATTGGCTCAGGATACTACCTGTCCGGCTTCTCCTCCGCCTGCTGGGACACATGGCCTCCATGGTCCACGTGACACCAAATGCCCATCTGCACATGAGAGCAGCCCAGTGGTGCCTCTGCTGTCAGTGGGCCCAAGCCACAGGCAGGCTCAAGAACAGAGTAAAGGTGACCTGCCTGTTGGCAGGTTCCCTTGGATGGTGGCAGAACCCATGTCACCTTCAGACCAGGATACCCTTCCAGGCATCCACCCCCCAGAAAGTCCTCACCACAGACGCCTCTCTAATGGGCTGGGGAGCACATTGCAAGAGCCTCATCCTTGCACCATCGTCTCATCCACGCATTGAGACTCCGGAGCTCTGCCTGCCTTTTGGGTCCTGCGTGTGGAATGGGAAGCATTTCGGGGAACGCTACCCTGGAAGTTCTGGATTTCAACTTCCTACCTAAAGCCTTAATTTAGCCTCCAGAACTTCCCTACCATAGTTTCCTATGTTGTTGGTACCGATATGTTCCAAGACAGCAGTCTCCTCCCCATCACTATCTAAGACGTTGTCTAGGTGGCACATGAGGTCTGCTACCTTCGCACCAGGCAGGCATGTTACCAGGTGATCCTCACATCCACCAGCCACCCAGCTATCTACATGCCTAATGATCAAATCACCAACTACAATGGCAGTCCTAACCTTTCCCTCATCGGCACATTGCCCTGGAGAAACCTCCTCGGCGTGAGAGGGTTTTACATCACTTGGAGGACATGTCCTAGCTATAGGATCACTTCCTGCCACACCAGTGTGATGCTCTCCTGTCATGTGACCTCTCTCCTCCGTGGCAACAGGGATGCTGCCAGACTGGAGGTGGGACTTCAGGACTATATCCGGGTAGGTCTTGTCTATGTACCTCTCTTTCTTCCTTGTATCTTCCAAGTCTGCTTCTCTTGCCTCCAGAGATCGGGCTCGTTCCCTGAGAGCAAAGAACTCCTTGTACCTTGTCATCAAGGATGCTGAACTGTAGCTCAGCCAGTGGTGCATCATCTGTCTCTGTCTCCCCAGCCCTGGCAGACACACTGCCTGCTCCTCTGCCCTGGGAGCCACATTGGCCAGTTCCTCTACTCTGGGTGTCACACCGGATGACACCTCTGCTCTGGAAACTGCACCGGACTGTTCCTCTGCCCTGTCAGGCACATCAGCCCCTGTGGCTCTGCTGCATCCTGGTTGTTCTGGCATCATCGGTGGCAGGTGGTGAGGCTCCCTCTGACACATCTGTTCCAGGCTGTGAGGGTTGGGTCCCTGCCAGGTCTGTGGGAGAACAAAGTTGGCAGAGAGTAGTGCCATGGGTTGCTATGTCAGCCTGTGCGGTGCCACCAAGCTCACAATGGAACAGACAGGAGGATCCCCAGTCTACACTGTCCCCAACCCTTACATCACCCAAGGACCAATAGTCAGACAGGCAGGCCCTGAGTGGATGGAACCATGGTGTGGACACATACATGGCCATCAAAATGTCACCCAGGCCATGCGGCAACCCCTACCCACCCTCCTGGGTGCCTGGGATGGAGTTGTAGAAGCCTGTGACCCATAAGATGGAGACCTCCTCCACAAACTGCAGCTCCTGTTTCTCCAGAGGGGTGAGTCTGCACTGACGCGCAGGTGGCAGTTTGCTGTTGCTGGCTCTTTTTTCCTTCACAGCCTGCTGTACCATCCACCATTTCTTCTTAATAGCCTCCACATTCCTGTTGTGGTGGTGGATGGCATTGACTCTCCTGACAATGTCATGCCATGTTGTCAGCTGTGAGCTGGCATTCTCTGTCGCATTGAGGGCAAAGTGCTGCTTAAGTTTGATCCCCAGGTCCATAGAGGTCTTGGAGGGGGTAAAGTTTTCTTTCCAGGTTTGCTTTGGTCCTTTCTGTGCTGTGTCTGCTATTGGCTGTGTTAGGCTATTCACATAGGCCCTTTAACACATTTGTGGATACGACGCACAGCCATGCTATGCCCCATCCAAATGCATAACCAGTACCCGCCTAAGATCCTGTGCACCATCAGGATGAAAATCTCCATGAGAACTATCTGATGTAGGACACTATAGCCACACACCATGACGAGAAGGCATATGCATGCATGGACGCCCAGATATTAATACCCTGGTAGAATAGATAGCATAGTATGTGAGCATGGCCACCACAGCATGAGGACTGGTATACAACATCACTCTGATTGTGTGCCCTCTCAAGGCAGGGGGTATTCTGCACATGTAGTGCTACTGTGCCACACCTGTGCTGAACGGCGATGGTGCATGCAGTTTGCACCAGTAGAGTAGTGGTGCCACCGCCTGTTTTGCACGGATATGGCACAATGGTGCTAACCATGCTGAACATAGCTGAGGCTGCTCTGCATGAGTATGACACAGAAGAGCTACCTTGTTCATTGCCATTCTGTGCGTGTAGCACCTCTGTGCCATACCTGTGCACAAGGACATGACCACAGGGCACATACCCCATGCCCATAACCCCTGGGCACCCTCCTACAGTCCCCTGCACCACCCACGCAGCCACAAAGCCCTGTCCCTACAAAACTGACAACACATTTTGATTGCAAACTGGGAACATTTTATTACAAATCCTGTAATATTTACAACACTGGCATCATCTGCAGTATATAACAACACAGATCCTTTGCTGTGCCAACCCTGAGGTATTGCTGCCATCTGCTACCAAGGGGTGCAGCAGCCTCCATGCCTGCTGTGTCTGGACATGCCTACTGTTGTGGGCAGTCAGGGATGGCATCTGTACCATGCATGGCCCACCCACCCCCCACTGTCACCTGTTCTGCTACCATTGGTGCTGCCACCAGCATATGGCTTGGCCCCACAGCCCTGTCTCCCTGTGCAGACACATAGCTGTGCCTTTCAGAGTACATATGGCCTAGCATGGTGCTCCAATCCCCTCCTCCTGCCTGTTCAGGTATCCTTACCTGTGCAGGTGGAGTTGGATGGCCCTCCAAATGGCCATGGACAACTGCAGGTTCAACCTCCAGCCTCCCCCCCCCCCCCGGGTATAGCACCCCCTTGTACTACAGCATGGAATGGGCAAGGGCCTCAGACTCATTGGAGCAGAAGTTGCTGTCCTTCTCTCCTCCATGCCGCTGGTGTCTATCCACCCAGCCACAGGTGGCTCCTGCACAGGCAGCTCACAGAGCCTGCGTGATGGTGTCATCACTGCACAGGCACACTGGATCAGTGATACATGGATTCATGCACATTTGCTGTCTCACTTATCTGCCTGCTGGTTTGGACCCCTACATGGGTAGCGGGCTAACATTTTCTTAGACGCCAAGCCCAGGATCTGGCCCCTGCACGTATCCGTCTATGCCACACTAGGTACCTGCTGCTATGCTTGGTTTGTGCTGCATTTTCAAGGCTTGGCCGTTTTGGAGATTCCTGACTCATGATTCAAGCACTTTTCCTGAGCGGGTATCTTTATGTGGTTATGGCATGCCTCAGCGCCTTATTGAAAATCAGGCCCACTGTCATTGCGACACTTCAGTATAGAAACTCACTTCTGTTCATTCACTTAACATGCAGACTTTAATAGTGGAATGATTATCATACCTGCAAATAGGACCAGTGTTTGCGCACCCTCTGCCCTTTCTACTGATAATACTGTGACACTAAGGGGCATGTTTACTAAACATTCCTAACGTGCGGGGCCGTGCTAGTGTGCCTGTGCCATATAAGGAGTGGGCGGTTCAGGCAGAAAATAGAAAAAAAACGGTAGTAAGCAACCGGATGTGTGTGCGTCGCGCTAATGTGCGGGGGTCGACATTAGCGCGTGGAAAGGCAAAGTGGCACGCTGCTGAGTATACAAAACAACAGAGCCGTGGTACAACGGTGAAGACACTGACCAATGGTGCAGGGGCCATGGGTTCAATCCCCCAGTGTGCACAACGACAAAGGTCAGCTGAGGCAGTAATTGTAATGATTAACATTGTTTTAGGAGGCAAATTAATTTGGAACGGCATAAGGCGGCGCACAGTTATTTTTGGGCGGCAGAAGGCGGCGCACAGTTATTTTTGGGCAGCAGAAGGCGGCGCACTGGTCCCCTTGGGCGGCAGAAGGCGGCGCGCTGATAGGCACAAGGCGGCGCGCTGATGCACAAGCACAGGAACAGAGCCACAGCACAATGGTTACAACACTGACCAATGGTGCAGGGATCAGGGGTTCAACACCTCACAATGCCCAGTGAAAAATGCCTGCTGAGGCAGTATGTATTATGCTGTAGGAGGCTGTATAAATTTATTTTGTTATCACTACTAGCAAACGCACTCTCCCAGCATGTTAACATACGGCGGCCCATAAGGCACATGTTACAGTGCACTGTTCGCCAAGGCACCCTTGAATGACCCCTATGGGGCAGCATGTATGTTGCGACACAGGATAATGTATAGTGCACCCTATAGGGATGGCAACCATAAGGTGGCCTACAGGGCGCCCTATGAAGCACCCTCAGAGGCACCTAATGGGTATAGTAAGCTGAGGGTGGTCTTGCCGGCATAGACATATGTACAGTAAATAAAAATAAAGCTGTGGACAGCCCTACCAAAGGGCCCCACTGTGGGTTTGAACCCATGACCTCTGGCTGCACAGGCAGTGATGTAACCATTGCGCTACAGCTCCATAGCTGTAAGCAGGCCCCTGGCTGGCTGCAGATAGCCTACACGTCACCTCACAGACAGTCTGCTGGTGTCAACAGGATAGGGTTAGGCCACCCGTACCCATGATGCACTGCACATGCAAATTAGCTGTCCGCAGATGGACACAAGATGGGGAATGCACCCCCACAGCACCTCGGCCCTGTTGGGGGAAGTGACCGGGTGCACCCACACAGCACCTTGGCCTAGTAGGGGGCACTGACCGGGTGTTTTACTGGCACAGAGTAGCCACACACCGTTACATCGTGCGGGTACTGTGCTCACCCTGAGTGTGCAATGAGGTGGCCAGGACCAGGTCAACAACACCTGCCATGGCTGCTGGAGGCCAAGCGGGTGTTCCAAAGCAGTGTTAATGTGTAAGATAGCTAGTTTCTGCACAAACACCATGGATATCCCTGTCTGCCACCATCAGGCACCCCCCCCCCCCCCCAGTGGCAAACATGGTCCCCATCAAGGGATCCACACTCTACCTCCCTGCAAAGGTGGCAGTAGAGGGCAACATCAACCCCAGTCCTGCTGAGGAACACCACCACCCCCCCCCCCCCCCCAGGCAGGCAGCTCTCCATACACAGCCATAACACAATAGCAGACAGACATAAGCCCAGGGTATGGTAAGCTGCACTCCACCACCAGATATTCCCCTGCAGCAAGCCACTGCACCCTGCAAGCCATTATAGCAAGACATTTACCAGCTACAAACAGTCTGCTGGTTAGTCCATAGTGCATGTTCCCAATGGAGATGCATGCACCCAGAACTGGGCTGTCTGCATACACAGCAAGCAGATAGATCAGTGACTGGGCCCCAAAGAGAAACCCATATCTATCACATGAGAGAATTACTATACAGCACTATGGGGGGGCCTAGCCATGCTGTGGTCACTGCACAGTCAGGGTGAGCGTGATCCCCCAGAAGGACATGCTTTGGCCACCCTGTCTGTGTAGGTGGTGGCCGGACACTACAATATCCCAGCCAATGTCCCTGCCAGGGCCCTATGCCCAGTGCAGATGCATCCTGGCCACGCCACCCTGCCCTGGCTATACCCATGGTACCTTGCACCTCATTATGCACATTGACTGGCCAATACTGGCAACAGTGCTGGCAGTGCGGGCTGTTGAAGGGGCTTGCAGCCAACACCCACTGTATAGACAGACACACACTTCCACACCTCTGCCATCATGGTGCTACGATTGAGGGGGTAAGTAGCCTTGCCCACCAAACCGGTCCTGAGCACGGCAAGGCATGGATATGGTACGCATTACAGCTGGTGGTCACTCCCCAGGGTGGTAAGCACCATCAGAGGCCAGGCCTGGAGCATGCCCCGCAAACACCTAACAGATTGTTTGGATGGGGTCAACTAGCAGTATGTACGTAACGTATGGATAACTGCCTGCCTGTGCTCCTAGCAAACGTCTCCGAGCTGTGTACCGTATACCTCAGGTGTAGGGTGACATTGGTAAGTTATGCAAGTGCTCGTTTTGGGTGCTGCATGCACGGTCCAATGTTCTGCCTTTCCAGGAGACATTGGCCAATGGGGCCTGTGGGTGTGGGTGTGTCTGCCCTTGATGGCTGCTGCTTTACGGCACAGATTCCCAACTCCAGTCCAGGTTTGCATCACACTGTTCGGGTTTTCCTGCTATCCCTCATGAATATGCATGGGCTACATCTACATGCCATGGGGGTGGTGCATAGATATACAGCACAGGCATATGTATGAGTGTCAGCATGGAACTTGACTGGTGTGTGGCCCACCAGGACTGCATTTGGGTGATTCTGCTCTAGGTACTGCCCCTGTTCATGGTGTCTGTGCTCAGTGGGGTAAAAGATAGATGTCTTACCATTGCATATGTCCCCGCCATGAAAGGTGTGTCCTTACTATCACTGTTTAGTTGTGGGAAAAATATGTGGGCAGGATTGGCAGTAGCCCCAGCTGGGCTTTGAACCTGTGACCTTCTGTTCTTGTATGCACTGTCTGTGTGCACTGCACCACTGTGTAGCCACAGATTGGTTGGATTCCCTGGACTGTCCATGACTGTGGATCCGGCAGGACCTGTCTGTTGCAGTGGACTGTGCGGGCCTGCACATGGCTAGGCCTCTGTCTTCTGTGGTTAGCAGCCACTGCCCCCTGCACCACATGTACTTGTCCGCCAACATGCTGGCATGAACTTCTCTCAGAAAAAGCAGTTGACCTGATTGCAATGTGGCAGTATGGGACTGCATTTGGGGGACTTGGCTGTAGGTAATGCCCATTGTTGTGGTGTGTGTGCGGTGTTGGGTAAAATATGGGTGTTTTCCCCATGCATACAGGGGTGTCTGCGCTATCTTTATTTAGTGGTGGGTAAAATATAGGGACTGGGCTGGCAGGTGCCCCAGCTGGGTTTTGAACCTCTGCCCTCTGGTCCTAGAGGTAATGACTCTGTCCACTGTACCACACTTTGGTCACAGAGATGGTGTAGCCCCTGGAGGCAGTAAGCCTGGCAGGATGGAGTCACAAACCCTGCTCTACGCAATTCTACTGTGGGCATATGCACCCTGTCTGGTGACAAACGTGCACATAAACCCCGGAAATGACCACGGAAAATGTGGGACAAAATATCACCACGCTGGGCAACGGTGATATTAATGGGCAACCATAGCAAACACTCCCAGGACAGCTCCAATACGTGGCAATGTTTTTTGGAAGAGTCTCCTCTCAGTAGACCCTTCCAAAAGTCATTTCTTTTTTCTGGAGCTTTGCTGGGTGTGATTTCTGTATTTGCCCATCACTATAACTGTTCCCCAGCTGAATTACTATTTTTAATAGTTCTGTTGTGGTCATTTTCTATTTTTATTTTCACTTTTGTGCTGTGCACATATATCACACTGCTCACGTTTTGCTGGTTTCCCCGGTTTTCCTGTACATTGCGGACGGAAATGGTTTCTCTTCCCTTTAAATGCTTTCTACCGCGAGTGTTTCACTCGCGGTAGTTTTTACATGCAAATTCGGGCCCGATACTGTGCGGGGAGCCTCTCCCCTCCCACTCTCCACCCATTGACCCCGTCCCTCCGCCCCTCGGGAGCCTTCCTCCGCCCTCAGAATGCCTTTCCACGCCTCTATCGGACATTTGCGGGCCGGGTACTTGTGCGGGGCACGTTAGTGCGGCGCGCAACTGTGCGGGGCCCACGCGCACTTGTGCGGGGCGTTTAAGAGCGTTTCTGAGCGTTTGAGTGCCGCGTTTCCGTGCGCTATTGTGCGGCACGCAATTGTACGGCTTTTAGTAAACATGCCCCTAAGACACATGGGACATAGCTATTCACTTATGTGCAACCACACAGTGTGCTATACTTCGTTAGCAGAATGACTTCATATCCACAAAGACAGTATGTGAGTGCCCTTTGCTTTGCCTTTCCCTACCTTATCTCTGCCAGATTTCTGACCTTTTACAGTCAAGACCTTCATTAGGCTGTCTGCCTTCTGTTTTAGAGTCTGCAAAAGGTATTTTTCAGATAGCCCAGCTCCTTTCTACTCATGCCTGAGCCTGAGTGTGCTATTATTTACTTTGTTTCTATTTAAGACTTGCAATATTTTTCATTTTTCACCTTTTCTTTTAACTCTCCGACCTTGCAGTTAGCAATCCATCCTAAACCTCTAAACTCAGTTAAGAAATGAACAGAAAGCTGTTTTCAGCTTCCTGCTGACATCATCAGCCATGGGATTTGGAAGAAATAAAGCTGGGGTAGGCTTCTTTGACTGCTTATAAACATGCCTAGTAAAGTGACTTCTACTTCTTTGTTTCCCCTTGCTAAGGTGGCTGTACAGTGGCTGGCCAAGCAGAAAGAGAGGCTGGTTTCCTGGTTCCATAAACTTTAATGGATTTAAAAAATGAATTAAAACAAATGATTTTGGACTATGTGGCTATTCAGTTTATTTGAAGGAATTGACCTGAAAATGGCCTCATTCATCTTGTTTTGCCATCAGTTTAAACAGAGCTTTTTTAGGGGGATACTTGATGGTACTGAGTACCTTTTTCGTAGCCTTTTAAAATTGGCCTATGGTCCTGATATATTAAATAAAGAGCTCTGCATTTAAGGCACTATTTTACTAGGAAAAATATGCTGGTTTTAAAACAATTGCATATCCCTAGTAAGCTAAAATAAATGTAAGCATTTCAACATGAGCAGTAAAGTATTGGTTTCTTCCTCACCATTGCTGTTACCATAGTACAGGAATATTGAAAAAATCTGGAGCATTATTAATAAATTCAAAATCATTTTAAAATAAAGCAGAATTCTATGGTGTGTATACTTCTATTGGCCCTAGCTATTACTTTGCTTTAAATAAGCTCACTAACTTCAAATATAAAACCACCATCTTGGAAATATTTATTGAGCTTTCCAAAACACAAAGCATTTTCAAGTTCTAACAAAACCTTTTAGGGCCTGATTTACTAAGGCTTTTCTCCCATTTTGTGTCTATGGGAAGAAAGTACTTGGTGAATCAGGCCCTTAGTCTTTATTTCATGCCTGAGTTTAATGATCTTTCTATTCAATAAATCAGTGCTTGAGCTCAGGACTCTTTTTTTTCCATTTATTTTCTTCTTCTTTTTTTTCTTAGTAAAAATAAATGTCATCTGGTTTGACTGCAGATACTGAATCATATTAAGCATTTTAAAAGCACTATTCTCTTTTCAAGGCCTAATTTCAGACCTATTAACACTTTAATATAAAACAGAAGCACATCATTTCATTAAAAAAAACAAGGCCTCTCTCTTGGACCATATGTTGTTTTCTTCTTTAAAAATATCCTTTTGAAATCCTCACTAGAGCAGCAGGCAAAAAGAATGTATTTAGAAGAAGCTACATAGGTAAGCAAATCTTATATCAGGGATGTGCTGAAAGATTATTTTCTTATGAAGCTGAACATACCAGTTCTTTTCAGCTTTTAAATTGTTGCTTTGGCTTTTGTGATGGCTGATTAAAAATCTTTGATAGAAAAAATTAATTTATATCTTGTAATAATTGTTATATTGTATACAATTCTCTGTATTTTGGTAGAAAATCCAGATGGACACATTTATCTTTTCTGACCGTCAACATTATTTGTAACTATAACACCCCTGTGTGGACTTTTCAGACTAGTATTTAAAAGATGGAACAAACACAATTATTTTAAAAGATACTGTACAGCGCATGAATCTAGGAGTTGGTGTGATAGCAGATGAACCTTATTGCACATAATTAGCAGGCACATAAGGATTAGCTACTAATTTCCTTCTAACAGAGTAAGGGAATAATTTAATCATGTTGATAAAATCATTCCTAGAAACCCAACATAACATTATATGCATTTATAAAAATCAGCATTCACTGATATAGACTGCTCCCCCCCAGACCCAAATAAGTAACACACCATATCAAAAATAATTGTTAGCATGGGGTTTGCTTTGTGCTAAGCATGCCGCCCTTATTGGTAGTATGGACCCTCATACTAAAAATCCTACACTAACTGGTGAGCACTAGATTGGGTATAAGATTGCCAACTGGCTCCAGATGCACCTGGCAAGCTTGATCCAGTCCTAGGCTTACCTCAATGCATGCAGGGACATGAAGTTCTGATTTCTCCATTGCACTCCATTAGAAAAGCAAGACTACATGTCCCTGCATGCAATGGGATAAACCGAGGACTAGAGCTTGCCTGTCGGGCACATCTGGAGCCAGTAGGCAACCCTAATTGGGTGGGAAATGAGCAGGTTGGGGCAAAAGCACAGGCATTTTTGGCATGCGCGTACTGCAAATGTTGCTGTTAGCATGAGTACACTTAACATCAACTCAAGGAATGGCAGTAGGTACACCCATGTGCTGACTAGTGCGGTGCAACACGCTACCAGTGAATGATAGACAGAGGGATGGGCTGCACATGCTGACAAAAGTTACTGCAGGCCTCTGTGCCAGTTTTGCAACTCGAGTGCGCGATAATAGCATGCCCTTTAGCAAACATGCCCCAAAATATGTACCATATGTAAATAACAAGCTTGATTTTATATCTGAATTTATCACAATTCTTTGTGTGCTTCCAGAGAATAAGAAAAACAAACTAGGAATGCATTTTTATAAAGTAACAAGATTGAAAGTGCCCTTCTTCTGTTTTAGTTTCTGTGCTATTATTTGGGTGCCTCCTATAAAATGTATGGTTGGAGAGTAATTGTGAGTTTATATGATCCATTAAAGATCAGAGGTAACAAGTGTAATTTTTCACCAACTGCGACTATAATAGCAGAAATATACACACAGACACACAGGTTCCTTTTTGTTGTGTTCCTAGGATTTCCTTGCTGTATAATCTATGGTACGATGGCACTTTTACTGTCAATCTTTCTTTTCATAATATAATCTTTTGTAGGCTTTTCCTATTGTTCTCCTAAACTACTTAGAAAGAGCAGTGATGTTCCTGCTACACTATCTCAGGTAGTTTTCATGTAACGAGGTAATATAATTTATCACTTACCATAATACATTTTATCATCTATTGTTTGCTAAGTAATTCCTGCAATAACACTTTTATTCTTTCTGTAATTCTTTAGGGTAATGCTGAAGGAATAATATTTTTCAGTGCCGTGATTGATGTCAGAATCTAAAGCTGAATAGATCCCATGAACAGAAGTTATTGATAAGCATCCGGAAAAGCTCAAAGCACTTGGCAGTATGAAAAGAATATCAGGGATCAAAGGGTTAATGACGTTTTATGAGCTTGTAAAATCTACCTCCAGATTCTTGTGTTAGCAATATTCTCATTGTAAGATGTATGTTATTAAAACAAGTAGCAGCCTCTGAATTAAAGTGACAGTATGATGGATGACTACTGAAGTGGAATCGGAGTCATTGGCAGCATTTTGGGCTGGATGTGGGAATTCTGCCTCAGAGGCAGGGAGCTTGGCAGACACATTGATTCTAGGCTGACACATGTTCATAAATATGCCCCCAGAGAGGTGTGGCCTCGCAGAATTTACAAAATGATGTTCATGAATTATTTAACGTGTATTTATGGAGGCTATATTTAAACAGTACTTGCAAAGGTGCACGAGTTGTAGCTTATATGGTGATCCTGCCATGCCTTATGCAAATTGTGAACGGTACAGAGGAAGGATAGTTACGGAATGGTGAGTCTAACACTGTGAAAGCTATGGAAATCATATGCAAGTGTGGTTGGCTCAATATATCTTTGCACTTCTGCCTAACAAATTTCAAGAAGCAAATGTTAGGCCTGAGCACTGGAAAATATAAATTATTAGCCATCACACAAAGAATGGAGTGCTTCAGTATTTTAGATATCTGACAGAGACTGTAATTTAAAGTTACAAAGGATTTCTTTTTATTAGAATTTACTGATTGGGGAAGCCGACTGAGATAAACAATTACATTTATTCAGGATAATTGCATTGACTGACCTGATTTGACTGGATAAGAGCCATACTTGTCTTTACAACTGGAAAAGAACATTCTGTACAGACAACATATACATATACAATATTAGAAGAAGGAATTTGCTTGGAAGAGTATTTTCATCCATGCAAACAGAAAAGCTGTTCATAAACTCCTCGCAAAAGTAGATAACTAAAAAAAAAAAACCTCAGATGCTTTCAGAATTTTCTTGGTTCTGCTTTCAAAACCCTTACCGAAGCCTTTCAGGAAATGTGTTTGCGAATAGGATTCCCTTCAAAAGGTTACAAGGCTTTGAGTTACATATGGGGAGGAGAATAGAGTTTCTGGCTCCAACCAATCTCAGAACAAATAATTTATAATGTTGCTATCCCCTTTAAAAGGTACAAAGTGCATTAATTGTGTCCTTGTTCTTAAATGCACATTAACAAAATGTGTATCTATCTTTCTACAAGTGCCCTTTCTTCCAGTTGAAATTCACATCACAGAAGGTTTTACTGTATCTTCGCCTTTTTAGTATCTCTTCATCAGTACACCTTATTTTTAAGCATTTTGCTATAGAGTTAGAAAGGACTATTTTCTAAGTTGCATTAGTTGGCTAACACGGGTATTACACTGCACTTATAGTGTAGGTCACCAATTCCATTAACAAAGAGGCTTTACAGCTAACTCAGAATAGACTGTGCAAGGGGTGAGGACTGCAGTTAATACGGAGGTTGTTGCTGCACATTAACTATTAATGTGGTGGTCAATGCAGAGCAGTTATTACCAGCTCAAGAGGTGCATTAATTGCATTGCATTATCTGTCATGCAAGTGATTCTAAACCTTTTGTATTTTGTGACACACTTTTGAGTTTGTTCAGTCCTTGGGACACACAAGCCAAATTTTGCATGCAGTGAAAGTGCAAGGGTATTAGGCACACTAGACAAACCTTCAGACTTGTACCCCCTCGCAATTATCTTTAAGACCCCTAGCACACACACCCCTAAGATTTTGATTATCAAATTCAATTGTAACCATCTCAACACTTTCTCTTTCAGAACAATCCTGGAAAAATGTATATTTGGACATCACGGGACCGGTATTCGAACGGCATTTACATGGTTAATGGCATTGAATATTCCTATCTATGTTCTCTGCGCACCCTGATGCTATCCAGTTAGCATCGGGACATGTTGGGGGCATTCCAGGTTGGAGCGGAGGCAGGGAGTCCCGGTAACCAGTAGCAGCAATATTGGACCACTACCCGGTTAGCCATCTACGGCTAAAACTAGGTGAACGTTTAGTTCACCTAGTTCTAACCGTGGCTGGCAAACTGGGTAATGTTCCAATTTCACCCCTGCCTGGTTAGGCTCTGCAGCATTGTCAGCTCAGTGCAGAACCCGAATATTCAATGCCATCGCCCTGGCATTGAATATCCGGGTTTAAGGGTCATCAGGCATGGCTATATGCTGACGTGGCACATAGAATGCCCAAATGTATATCGGGCCCCATGTTTTTAACTTATTTTGTAAATATATGTAAAATGAAGCCAATTTCACTACTTGGTCTTCATTCTTTTAGGATGGTTGGGGAAACCTATTAAAAGAGTTGTACAACCTAAGGTTTCCCCTTCTCAGCAGAGTTTGTCTGCAATTTTGGTAGGTCAGGTTAGTGGGGGAAGCTCATTGGATGATTTAGTGGATAACAGGAATGAGTGGTGGGATGGTGTATATAATCAGTTGGCTTCTGAGCGAGTGTTTACTATACCTTTAGGTCGCACTTCTGTATCCCCTTGGTATACTGCAGAATTGCGCTCTTTGAAGTAGGAATGTAGGAGGACTGAATGGAAGTGGTGGTATTTCGAGCTGTTGATTCACCATGTGGCATGGAAGCTCAAAGCCACACTATACTGTATAGGTCTAGTCTGGGGCTAGCAAAACAAGATTATTTTGAGAACTTAATTCTAGTGTCTATGAACAGTTGGGTGAATTATTTTCTGTAGTTAAGAGTTTCACAAGTCAACTAGAAAAGGGGGTTGGGGGTGTCACTGCTGTCAAATGAAAGGTTTTCACATTGCTTTCATGATAATATTGTTCAGCAGAGACATTTGCTTTTTAGTGAGGGCTTTGCAGGGGGGGTGGACAGCCTTCTTTGGAGGCCTAGTATAGTTCAGAACCTACATTGACTGAGTTTATTGACTGAGGAAGTGGAGCAGTTACTAGGATAGATGAGTTTGGTGAAGTGTCTTTTGGACCCCTGCTCTGTGTTGTGGGTCCTGCTTGGGAGGCAACTGGTCTCCGTGAGGTTAGCCCGGATTGTGAATGCGTCTTTGACATCTGGTGTATTTCCAAATGTGTTATAAAAGAATGTGTTTTCCTCCATCCTAAAGAGGGGTGGAGATGTGGCTAGCTATGGTAGTTACTGTCCCTTCTCTAATTTACCTATTTAGGTAAGGCAGTGGAGCTTTGTGTGGTCCTACAGTTATCTGATTTTCTGGAAAACTCAGAATGTTTTGGAAGAGTTTCAGTTGGGGTTTCGTAGGTTTGATAGTACTGAGACCTTGCTTAGAACCCTGGTGGATGATATCCACCTTATGTTTGATGGCATTGAGGGGGTTCTACACCAATTGGATGTAGGAGCAGCATTTGATACTATTGAGCTCCATCTATTATTGAGTTTTTTAAAGGTAGTAGGCTTGGGTGGACAAGTTCTCCGATGATTTTCATCTCTTGACTGGGATGGAGCAGTATGTGAAGTATGATCAGCAGCTGTCATCTGTTTGGGAACTTGAGACTGGGGTCCCTCAAGACTCCATGTTATCTCTGATTTTGTTCAATGCTTATATGCTGCTGTTTTGTTCGTTGATGAGAGATATGGGTTTGAGGTTCTATATGTATGCAGATGATGAACAGATGCTGTTCCCACTGTCTTTGGGAGATTTAGATGCATCTGAGAAGATTAATTCATGCATTTCTAAGTTGTGCATAGGCTTCATCCAGATGTATCATAATCTTATCTCACAGAAGATGGAGGTTTTATGGCTTTCACATTTTCAGTCAATTGGTGGGCTTACTTCTCTGTTAGTGGGCTTGGGGGGCTTGCAGGGGGTTGCTGGACTGTCAGAATTTAGGGTTATGGTTAGACATCTCTTTGACCCTGCACGACCATAGTAACACAGTAGCATAGTATATGACGTCAGATAAAGACCATCATGGTCCATCTAGTCTGCCCAGCAAGGTGGCAAGAGTAGGTGCACCTGCCGCTCCATGCAGGTCACCCCCCCTCCATGCCTTTGTTTAGGGGTGTACCCACCGCTCCCTGCAGATCACCACTATTTGTTGAGATTGCAGAGACAGTTAAGGTTATTTTGATTTTATCCTGTTGCTATAAAGGGATCCACTGTGTCTGTCCCATGCCATTTTGAATTCTGTCACTGTATTTGCCCCACCTCTTCCATCAGGAGGGCATTCCAAGCATCCACCACCCTTTCAGTGAAAAAGTATTTCCTGATGTTGCCTTTCAGTTTACCCCTTGCAGCTTCATGCTTTGTCCTCTAGTTCTGCAGCTTTCCCGTCTTTTCAAAAGGTTTGTTTTTTCATTAATACTCTTTAAGTATTTAAGGTCTGTATCATATCTCCCCTGTCCCTCCTCTCCTCCAGAATGTACATATTTAGGTCTTCAAGTCTCTTCTCATGTGTCTTCTGGCGCAGGCACCAAATCATTTTGGTTGCCTTCCTCTGAACTGTTTCCACTCTTTTTATATTCTTTGTGAGATATGGTCTCCAAAACTCGAACACAAAATTCCAAGTGAGGCCTCACCAGCAGTTTATACTGGGGTGTCTCTCAAATGGTTAGATGTCTCTTGAATGGTTAGATCTTTATCTGGGGTTCTGCTAATGCTTCATGCATTACTCCCTTATCTTTCTGAAGGACTGTTGATAGTAGTTACAAAGGCTTTGAATTTGCCACAAATTGATTATTGTAGTTCTTTATTGATGGGTTTACCTATGAGAGAGTTGGCTCAACTGCAGCTGGTACAAAATACTGCAGCTAAAATAATTAAGGGGTTGGGAAAATTTGATCATGTCACCCCCATTTTAAGAGAGCTACATTTGGTTGCTGGTGTATTTCTGTGTGCAATATAAGCTTTTGCTTTTAGTATACATAGCTCTCCATGAGCTGGCACCTGTTTATTTATGTCTGCTTTAGCAATGGTATGTTCCAAGTTATACCTTGCACTCTGTGGGCACGTGAATGTTGGTTGTTCATGGTTTGAGTGACGTCCGGAGGCAAGGGTTCTGCTTCGGGTGTTCCAGGTGTAGGCTCTGGTGCTCTGGAATTTACTTCCCTGTCAACTGCTATTCGAACTGCTTAGTTCTTTTAAAGGTCAATTAAAGACACATTTGTTTATGCAAGCTTTTTTTTTTGGGGGGGGGGGAATTGTGATGATATTTGTACTGGCTTGTTGTTACTGATGATATGTGTTTTGTAAACCTCAATGTGTGTCTTTCAAAAGTGTGGTCTAGAAACATAAATAAATACATCTGATTGCAGATTAATAAAGGAGGTCCACAATGTGGTAAAACTGTATATCCCCCTTTAAAATCTTGCACTTTAAAGTGACACCTGATGGGATGGCTATTGTCTGTATCTCCTGTCATCTTGGGTCTCAACTCAGGCCTCAAGTCTTTGTAACATCTGTTTTCTTAAGACTTTCCTGATTCTGCATTATATTCCTTGTCACGTGTTTTTCCTGGAAATCCATTCTCCATCCTTTTCACCAGCTGACATCTTTCTACTTCAAAACCTATCTATAAATCCACCTCATTTTAAAAAATCTTGTACTAGTACTGCAGTTCATAGGACTTCTCACTTGGCACTATTTGAGAGGAAATCTTCCCTACCCTTTAGATCAGGAGGATCCATTGAGTAAGCAGAATGGGTTGAAGGAACAGGGGATGGAGACACTGTGGAGGGTGGAGGGGTTAAAGGCTGGGGCAAGGTTCTAAGACAGGGCAGGATTATAAGCTGGGGGATACCAGGCTCAGGTGCAGATATATACTAGTAGAGCTACTGATGTGCTAGGGAAAGGATCTCCAAGGTTTCCTCATATTTACAAAAACTTTAAATGGGGCATTTCTTAGGCATTGCAGTTCTAATTTTATTTCTGATTTTAGCGCATGTTAAATTGCTTAGCACATAGAGGTATATTTACTAAAGCCCGTTAGCTGTGTTCCCGGGGCTAACATAAAATCATCATGCCATAAAGACAGCTAGCACAAGAGAAATGCAGTTACAGCGTTTTCAATGGTAGCAGCATTTTATGTGGTGGCTGCTTGAATGGGTGGGAATTCAGGTTTCGAGCATCTACCAAGGGTGTTCAAATTGCACGGTAGCCGCACTTCCTGCAGGTGTCATGAATTCAGCTATTGCTATCTCAATGGGTGGCGTTAGCTGCGTCCTCAAAACTGGTTCCCATGATCCAGTGTTTTCTCTACAGTATCTGCAGTGGAAATGCTGGAAATTCCCCCTGTGCATACCAGGGACTTTTGCAGCTAACGCCATCTGTTTGCAGCTATCATCTGGTGTTAACTGCAAAAGCCATTCATGCTTTAGTAAACATATCCCATGGTTTCAAAGCACATTAGAGTAAAAAAACATGAACCAAAAGCAAAGGAAAGCAAGAAACCAAATGAAATTATCAGATTGAAATAAAGCAAATAGTAAAACAAAATACTTTGCTTGTATTAAAAAGACAGTAAGGGCCCGATTCTATTCACGACGTAGATCTCCTTTGTACAGCCCCACGGGATCAGAATCGCGAACAGCACTGTATTTGCAGGCCAGGATTGTGATTCAGTCCTGGCCTGCATGTACAGCGCTAGCCCGGCTAACTCAGCCAGGGCTTTTAAATGGAGCCGCGGCACCATAGCGTCCCATTGCTATGGCACCGCATCTCCATTTAAAAGCTGCGATGCCGGACGCTGCCCCAAAAAATTAATTCCCCTCAGCCCGACCCCCAATCCAGCCTCCTAAGACCAGGGTCAGGCTGCAGGGGATTAACGTTGTCCCTCTAGCCCCTTCGGCACCCCGAATCAAAAAAAAACCAAACGTCCAGGGAGGTAATTCCACACCCCAGGGGTGGAATAACCTCACCGGTCAATTAGCCGGCCCTGGACGAAAAGGCTGGACATTAGAATCAGTCCTGTACATCCAGGGCCGGCGATCGACCACTGTCCGCTCACTCTTAGCCCCTGGGCTGCCTCTTCCCTGCCCCTGACTAACTTCCCCGCACAACCGGTGGGGAAGTTATTCGGAGGTCTGCAGCCACACAAATAGCGGGGATGGACGTCCCATGGTTCAGAATAACCCCCTAAGAGAACATAACACCAATGCAGCAGAAGGTGTATAAACAAAAGGAAACTGAAGGGTCCAAGAATAAGCTTGAGCACTCTTCTGAGAAAGACAACATACCATCCCACGACACAAGACCCAAGAGGAAGCAGAAAGAAGCAGGTTTTGTCAGTCTATATAATCACAGCTTAGCAGCTTTGGACAGGTATCGTAAGCACTTATAAATTAATATAAAGAAGTCAGATATTAAAATAGTGTAAGTGGATTTGTGATATGAACCCTTTAGTTAGTTATATAATAAAGGAAATATTGCAAATTGATTTCTGCACACATATGACATCTATTGCTAGGTTTAAAAAAGGTCTGTTATTATATAAAAGGGTAGCACACCATAAATAGAAATAATAATACATTATAATTGTGTATGCCTGTACAGCAGCAGTTCAACAGAGTGACTGTGGCATCAACTTTGTTGAACTTTTGATTAAGAAAATATGTAAAAGAAATATTCTTTCATTGTTCTGCTAAAAATGGTATTTCAAGCACCTGCTATTAGAACTAGCCTTGTTCTATTATCACTCCTACATATGGTAATTTGCTGCTGATACTAAGCATCACAGTTTAACATTTATTTAAGATCTGCACTTCTATTCATGGTGAAAAAATTATGAGCGTGTGTGATATTGGTCTCCATCTTGTATGCAGGAGTCAAGGCACGGTACAACTGCTACCAGAGATTCATAGAGAAGAACTGAATCCTCACATACGCACCTGACTACAGAATACGTTTGGATAAACAGGTAGATATGCTGAAAAAGACCTTGCTTCCCTTTCATAAAGCATCTTGGAAAGTTTACTGACAAAGCTACATTTTTAATCGAGAGGCAATGACAATTTATATTCTTTTGGTAAATAAAAGGCAAGGATTTTCACTGCAAAATAGACATACATCAATGAGAATTTATATTAACTTAAGGGGCATATTTACTAAACCTTGCTAATGGTTAGCATGGGGTTTACCGTGCGCATAAGGGGGGAGGGGGCATGCTGCGAGCTAGTGTGGGGCAGCATGGCACATGTAGCCTTTCCTCACAGGGGTATCCTTCCATCCCCTTTACTATTTTGGAGGCTCTTCGCTGTACCTTTTCTAATCTGCCATATCCTTTTTAAGATACGGCAACCAAAATTGCACACAGTATTCAAGATATGGTCACACCATAGAATGATGCAGAGGCATTATAATATCCTTGGCTTTACTCTCCATTCCTTTCCTTTATGATGCCTAGCGTTGTTTGCTTTCTTGGCCACTGCTGGCACACTGAGTACAGGGTTTCAACACATTATCTATGATGACACCTAAATCCTTTTCTGGGTGGTGGTTCCTAATGTGGAATTTTGCATCATGTAACTGTAGTTTAGATTATTCTTCCATAGGGGCCTGATACAGACCAGGGCCCGTCCCGACGTCCAAACTCTGGACAGAAGAGATCTGCACCCGATTTGGCACCCACGGGAGCTATACATTCCCATGGGATCAGAATCAAGTGCAGGGGCCTGGACGGGCAAGATGGGCCTCGATTCAGACCCGTTGCACGTCCGGCCTGTTCCCTGTCCAACCCCCCCCCCCCCCAAGGCTACCTCATAGAGCCTCAGTGCCGTGGCGTCCCTTTGCCATGCCACTGGGACATCATGCAGGAGCCCCGCTGTCCCGCACACCTGCAATTGTGCATTTCCCCACTACCCGATCCACGGATGGACCTATCAAAGCCAGGATCAGGCAGCAGGGAACCTCCTGGTTTGGCTCACTTAAGTGGGGATGTCCTCCTGTGCCGTTCACCAACCTTGGGGTGACTTATTCCACTTCCAAAGTGCAATAAGTTCCCATTGCAGCTTTTCCTCCTTGGATGTACTGGGCCATGATCGGAATCGACTCTGTATGTCTGGGGTCAGGGTCCTGCCTCCACCCCACCCATGTTCCTCCCCGTCGCTGCCTACATCTGCCATTTGGATATCCAGTCTTACAACTGGAGGAAATATAGTTTTTCTCCTTTTATTTCCATACAGTGCAACACAGAATAGTGTCAGTAGTTTTGTGTGATAATTTGTTTCATTTTTTGAGGCAGGGCATTCATTGTGATTTTTAATCTTCAAGTATGCTTGAATAATTGTATGCCTCAGAAGAAGTCCTGACTTTATGAGATCAAGAAGAAAGAGAATTTCGAGTACATGTACATGATCAGTACATTTAGGGCCCCTTTTACAGAAGTGCATTAAAAAGGTACAGTTTTGCATATTAATAGCCAAATTAATATGTAGCAACTGCAAAGCCTCTGTGTTAAGTGTTGGAGGTGTGTCTAGCATATTTCCACAGAGCTAGTGCTGAGACAATACACTTACCGAATATTAACTGGATTGTGGATAATATAGATATGCTTAACACCACCTATAGATCTCACATTATCTGCTGTGCAATTAACATGGAGTACTGTAGTGCATGTCAAGTATCAAGCACAGTCCCTTGCCCGGTTGCCGCCTATTTTGCATCCCATTTAACGTTTGTCAGTTGGTGCATGAATTAGCATGCACTACGAGGGTAATTTTATAAAAGTCGTTTCTCTGTATAAATGGCTACATACACACGCAAATGACCTTCGTTAAAATATCAGTTGGCATAAAAGTACGTGCGATGGAATGATGGTTTGTACTTTGCCATTAGGCAAAGCCAGGAGCATGATGTGGGCGGAGCATGAGTGGAATTTGCATATGCATGCATGGATTATAAAATACCTTAATCTACCCATCTATGTGCATGGAGCACTTTTATTTACAGAACTCTCAAGCAGATGTATGTGATCGCAGCTACATTCAAGGTGAATTCTCTGCCACATACCCTAGTGTTTAATAAGAGAAGCACCTAGTTGTCTTTATAGAATGCCACATATATAGGTGTCTCCCCATAGTGCCTTGTTATAAAATGATCTATAAAGTGTCAAGTAGTTGAATTTAACAGATAGAATGTGCCACACATTTTAGTAACAAGGACTCTTGGTTTTCATTTCTTTCAAACTGTGATGTGTCAATAAAGAAGAAAAATTCATTTTCCAAGACCACCTTTTGCTTAGTTAAGCAAGCTGTAATACAACACACAAACCTTCAAGAAGAATGAGAGTGAGGCCAGTGGTGAACTCGTGAGTAACAAAGCAACCATTGCTACAGAATTTAAATCTTCACTAGATACTTTTTTTTGTCAGTATTCATTTGGTTCCTATCTCTGATTAATAGAGAGTCTATGATATGGATGACTTGATATTTGTTGTCCCCAAACCTTCGTGTTTGAGGGAGGGGGGATAGGTTCTGGTGGAAGCACACATTGTTCATAATGACACTTTTGTTGATGTGTGTATTTTAAGCTTATATTAATTTATATTTTGTACATCATTTTGTTGGCTTCTGTATTGAAAGACGGTTGATCAAGTTCTTTTAATCATATGTAACACAAAGCAATCCTGATGGTATAAAATGACTGCAAAGGTGCCATGCCTTCGTTAAAATGTGTTGTTTCTGTTACACCACAAATTCAGCTCTATTTGCATTGTTTCGGGAATCCATCCATCAGAATTTAGACATTTCCCACTACAAATCTTGTACTGTAGAACATATAGCTTTTATTCCATTAAGGCTTTATTTTAATCGTACAAATTTAGGGTTGCCAGAGGTGATTTTTTTTCCCTAATACTTTCAAGTCTTCTGTTGTGCCAAAGATCAAGCATGTTTTCTAAAACTTCAGAAGACTTTCCCAGCGACAATGATTCAAGTGTAGATTTCCCATTTTTAGTGAAATATTTACTAAAGGTTAACATGCCCATAGAGATAAAAGGGCTGTGTGCACTTAACACGTGTTAATTTTATTACCATGCATTAAAACCTTTATAAACAATTACCCTAAGTTCCATTTACATTGCATTGTTTACATTTTGGTTTTCTACCATCTGCAACAAATCAAAAATATAATGCAGATATTATTATGGTCTGACAGGTTGTCTTACAGGGCTACCTAAAAGAAAACTTCTTTCCCCCTCAAAAATTCAATGTGTGCCTTCGAGTCAGTCCTGACTCCTGGCGACCCAGAAGCTCCTGGGTTTTCTTGGCAGTGTCACCGGAAGTAGATTGCCAGGCCTTTCTTCCAAGGCAATGGAGGGTTAAGTGACTTGCCCAAGGCCACAAGGAGTGCTAGTGGGAATCTTTCCCCCTATTCTCTCAAAAACAGTGGTGATGCAGTTTAATATTTTTCTTTTTAGATGAATGTAGTAGACATAAGAACATAAGAGATGCCATACTGGGTCATCCCAAGGGTCCATCAAACCCAGTATCCTGTATTCCAACAGCAGCCTATCCAGATCACAAATACTGTCAGGTTCCCAAATAGTTACACAGATTTCAGGGGTAAGCTATGGATTTCCCTGGTCCTCTTTAATAATGGTTTATGGACTTTTCCTCCACGAACTTATCTAAACCTCTTTTAAATCCAGCTACACTAACAGCTTTTACTATATCCTCTGGTAACGGATTCCAGAGTTTGATTACGCGTTGAGTGAAAAAATATTTTCTCCTATTAGTCTTAAATGGACTATACTGTAGCTTCATTGAGTGTCCCCTAGTCTTTATACTTTTAGAAGCACTAACAACTGATCTATGTTTACCCTTTCTGCTCCATTCATTATTTTATATACCTCTATCATATTGCCCCTTAGCTGTCTTTTTGCCAAGTTGAAGAACCCTAACTTTTTAAGCTTTTCCTCATAGGAGTATCCCTCTATCCCCTTTACCATTTTGGTGACTCTTCTCTGTACCTTTTCTAATTCTGCTATATCCTTTTTAAGATATGGTGATCAGAATGCCCACAATATTCAAGGTGCGGTCGCATCACGGAACGATATATATATATTTATTTATTTATTTAACATTTCTTATATACCGCCTTTCGAGGGTATCAAGGTGGTTTACATTGAACACAACAGAACTTAAGTTACATAGAACATTTAGAGGAACAACTGTAACAGATACATGATAAAAGAGGTTACTTTAACTACCCATATAATAGAAAGGGTAGGGAATAGCTTATACTGAATACAGTTAACTTATTTACAGTGAGCGACATTCCATCCGGGACATCCATGCCCCCGTGCGCCCGATCGGAATCGGACACACAGGAGCAGACGCGATTCTGATCCAGTGGAGCACATCTAGCCCCGCAGGATCAGAATCGCAACTAAGCTTGGACGTGCAGGCCTGGGACTCGATCCCGGTTGGCCTGCACATATAGGACTCCACCAGGCTAACTCAGTCAGAGCTCCTGAATGGAACCACGGTACCATGGTGTCCGGTTGCCATGGGACTGCAGCTCCATTTGGAATCCGCGATCTCCAGCCGCCGCCGACTTGGTGCTTTCCCTGCAGCCCAACCCCCAATCTGGCCTCCAACGGCCAGGGTCGGGCTGCGGGGAATCTCCTGCACTCTCTCTACCCTTTGATGGGCCCCGGGCCTGCCATCTCCCTCTAGGGGAACTTAATCCACCTCAGAGTATCCCGTTTGGTCTGCCGGCCCCAGACGTACAGGGCCGACATCGGAATCGGCCCTGTACGTCTTGGGCTACAGATCACCCACTGCCCACTCTAACTCTGCCCCTTCCCACCCACATCTAGCCTCTCCATATAAATACCTTATTCATATGGGGAGGTTAGCCAAAGATGCAGAGAGGGCCGCTATTCATGGCTCAGAATGACCCTGAGTGTGAATCAGTAGAGGATCTAGTTCTCTGTGTAATGGGGTCATTTGGCTGTGCAATAAGATGATATGTGTCTGTCCCATAGCATTCCCGGAAAATGTGTGTTTTGAGCCTCTTGCTGAACTCCTTTAAATCTTTTATTGCTCTTATATTGCTTGGTAGGGGGTTCAGTAAAGTTGGACCGTAGATGGAGAAAGTGCATTGGCATGTTGCTTGTGTGCTGGTTGTTTTGTGTTTTGGGACTTTAAATAGTTTTCTGGTTTGTTCTCTTTTTGGTCTGCTATCTGAGATTGTGTGAATGAGTGTCTGCAAGCAGTAAGTTAATAAGTTGTGTATTTATTTATTTTATTTATTTATCTATTTCTTCTATACCGCCCCTTCCAGAGATCAGGGGCGGTTTACATGGAACAAGTTAACAGTTTTGTATACTTCTGTATACATTACATAGAACAGAAATTACTAACTTTTTACAGATAATAGTGCCGTAAACTGTCAGGAACTATTTACATTTTGTATACTTTTGTATACTTCTGTAATTATTATATTAAACAGAGTTTTCTAACTTTTTACAGGTAATGAGGCGAAGAACTGCCAAAACTATTTACAATGGTTATTTACCAAAGGTTATATACAATGAATTACAGGGTGAAGCTTTCATTAGTCATGTGGGAGTGGTGGAATTTATTTCCATTTTTATCGTGAGTTTTCAGTGTGTCTGTGGTAGGTCTGTATATGGTTAGTTGGTTGTGATTTTAAGGGTTTTGTGTTTGTGTGTCTGTGGATGCTGTGGGGTTGGACTTGGGGGGTAGGGGATTTCAAAGTGTTTGGAGAATAGGTATGTTTTGAGTTCTTTCCTAAATTGGGAGAGGTCTTTTATAATGCAAAGGTCTATTGGGAGATCATTCCAGAGCATGGGGGCAGTGAATGTGAAGGCCCTGGTGCTGGTGGATTTTTTAGTTTTCATGAATGTTTTTGGAATCTCTAGTGAGTGGGCTGTGTTTAGTCTGCGAGCTCTTGTTTCAGATGGGGCGTGTAGTAGTGTGGATAGATGTGAGGGGGCGATGTCGTTTAGGAGCTTGAAGGTGGTTAGGAGAATTTTATATCTGATTCGGCTGTTTATAGGAAGCCAATGTAGTTCCAGCAGTATAGGGGTTACATGGTCTACTAGGCGGGCTTTAGTAACTACTTTTGCACAGATGTTCTGGGCTCTCTGTAATAGGTAGGTATTTTTTGTGGTAGGCCAATTAGGAGACTATTACAATAGTCAAAGTGGGGGGTGATGAGTGTATTAACAACTGATCTAAAGTCATGTGTGTCAAGAAGGGGCCTTAGGTGTTGTATGATTTTGAGTTTGTAGAATATGTTTTTTACTGTCTGCTTTATGTGTGGTAGCATGGTGAGTGTATGATCAATTATTACACCTAGGTATTTTACCTCTTTTTTAACAGGTATAGTTGTATTGTTAATTGAGATTGATGTTGGATAAGTGTCCTCAGTCATGGGTGATCTTGTTACGAACATTGCTTCCGTTTTTTTGAGGTTGATGCTGAGGTAGTTGGTTTCCATCCAAGAGGTGGTCTCAGCCATGCATTCGGATAGGGTGTCGTAAGTAGGGTTTTTGGTGGTTATGGGGAGAGCGAGCATGATGTCGTCAGCATAGATAAAGTGACTAATCTTGTGTTTTCTAAATATTTTTGTAATGGGTTGTAGGTACAGGATGAAAAGGAGGGCAGAAAGGGCTGATCCCTGGGCTATTCCTTGTCCTTGGGGCAAGGTTTCTGATGCTTCTTGGTCTATTTGAACACGTATTAGTCTATTTGTGATGTAAGACTTGAACTATTTGAGGACAGTCCCACCTATTCCTAAGTTTTCTAGTCTATTGATCAGAGTAAGGTGGTTGATGTTGTCAAAGGCGGCAGAAATGTCTATGAAAAGGAGTAGGAAGCCTTGACTGTTGTCATCTGTACCTTTGATGAGGAAGTCCATCAGTGTAATTAAAAGGGTTTCTACACCGTGGAAGGGGCGGAAACCAAACTGGTGTGAGTCTAGGGGTTTGTGCTCATCAATATGGTCTTGTAGTTGTAATTGAACAGCTTTTTCTATTATTTTAGCTATAAATGGAATGCTGGCTATTGGTCTGTATGAGTTTGGGTCTTTTGAGTCAAATTTATTGTTTTTTATTATTGGGTGAAGCGTTGTGAGTTTTAGAGTGTTGGGCATGATGCCCTGGGAAAGGGATTGATTCACCATGTGTTGAATGTTTTCAGCTAGTTCTTCCTTTGTACATTTGATCCATGACACAGGGCATGGATCAAGTGGAGAAGTTGTGGTGTTGATTAATGTTATGATACTAAGGAGGTGTTTTTGATCTGCCGTGTGAAAGGCTGTCCAAATGTTATTAAATTCAGTGTTTGGAGGTAGTATCGCTGGTATGGTATTAAGTTTGTACTTTAGTTTTTCTGCAAAGTGGGTTGCTAAAGTTTGTATGCCTATTGCTGATTGTTTTGGCTCTGTGTCTTTAGCTTTTGTCAAAGTTTTTACGATTGCAGTATAGTATAGTATTTTATGCATGCTTGGATGGGCAGCCAATGTGGCTCTTTCGGGACCGGGGTGTTATGCTCTTGTCAAGATGTCTGTGAGATCATGCGAGCTGTATTTGGGCAATTTGTAGTGGAAGGAGGGTACATTTTGACAATCCTTGAAGTATAGAATTACAGTAACCCAAGTGAGGGGTGATGATTACTTGACAGACAGTGCAGAATAGATTATGATCCAATAGCGGGTGGAGGTTGTGAAGGTTCTTTATTCTTTGATATGTCACTGCAGTTGCTTTCTTAATATGGGCTTGGAAATTCAGTTTATGGTCTAGCATCACTCCAAGGTATTTGACGTCAGATCTGATAGTTGTTGATTTTTTTTTCAAAAATTTTAAAATTATTTATAGATTTTTATTTACAACATCATATAATTAACAAAATAATGTTACAACAATTGAACAACACTTCCCCCCACTCACTAATTTATCTGTGAGTGTTTCAGACACCTCAATTGGATAGCTTATCACAACTTATCTAATGACTTCTATTCCAAGAAGTCATCCAACAGTTTCCATTTCACATTTAGGGGTCCTATTCAGCGGACAGTAGAATCATATTCCATCTCATATCAGTGATATAAGCATAAAAAGTTCCACCACTGGTGAAAATCTGGTACCATTGGGGATTTCCAGTGTACCAGGATTAATCTCAAGGAGGTTTCCAGCATGAAATCTAATAGAAAGGAACTCAACTTTGAAGGAGATGGGATCTCTGCAGCTGAGTGCAAGATGACTGTCCTCCATTTTAACCGGGTTAACACCTGCTGAGTTAATTCCCATACTAGCTGCCAAACATTTTGTAGGTTTGGATATTCAAAAAACATATGTATTATTGTTACTATTGTTTGATGACATGTCCAATATCTGTTCCCATGTGCAGGTTGCCACTTAGATAGTACAAGTGGTGTGTCATAGACCCTATGAGTCATGAAGTACTGTATAATGATTGAGTTATGGAGGTTGAACGAGAGATGCGCAAAGTGGTCCCCCAGAATTTACTCCACGATTCTATTGCAGGCAATGCTCCTATTTTGGTCTTCCAGGTCTTTTGCATTCCAAGGCATGAGGTACCACAGTGGTCTCGGAAGTAAGCATATAACTTGTATGTCAACTAAGGCTTGCAGTTTTTGAAGGAGGTCCCATTCACGGGGATATTTCTAAGCCAGATATTGCCTTTTGGAGACAATGTTTAATTTGGAGCCACTGGAAGAAGTACGATGCAGAGAGTCCAAATTCTTGTTGAAGCATCTCAAACAGTTTAAAAACTCTTTCCTGAATCAGATCACCAAGGAACCAGATCCCTCTTATTTGCTATCTCTTTCAGGAAATTTCCTTCTGGCCCATTTTAAACTGTGTATTAAACCAAATAGGGAGTTGGTAAGACAGCAAACTCTTCAAAGGGGTCTTTCTATACATACTTTGAAGAGCATATAGAGTAGCTTGGATAGTGGGAGAAGGGCACACATTAGAGTGGTGTTGCATGTCTATAAAGAGATTCCTCGGTAAAGGGAGCAGAAGTCCATTTTACCCCTTGTTTAAGGATGAAAGCATGGTGATACCATGTAAAATCTGGAAATTGTATGCCATCATCTAGTTTTAATTTCTTTGTGGCTATGCATGGTGTCTTGCCTTTCCATAGGAAGTATATTAACAGATGCTCCAACATTTTATAGAATGCATCTGGGAAGTGTACCAGTAACATCTCTATAATTGATTTTTGGTATGATAATCATTTTTATGGAGTCTAATTGACCCCACCAAGTAAGATGTAGTGGTGACCATTTTGTCATTAGGGCTTGTATCAGTTGAAGAAGTTCTACCTCATTGTAATGGAGAGTGTCAGTCAAAGTTGTGGCGTAATAGACCCCCAGGTACTTAATTGTTGTGTTTTCCCATTGGAATAGGTAAAAAGCCAGCTCGTCCTTAAGTATTTTACTGTTTAACCCTTTGAAGGCCTACTTTAAAATTTTAATCCACATTCTGCAGCCGGGCTAATTTTTGCATATTTCAGGAAAATTGTACCCATCTTATTCAATACGTTCTAATAGTGATTTTCGCTCTGCTATGGTCATGTATTATATACCATTTGATAGGAATATTTTGTCAGAATTTTGGATCCTGAGAGTTTTGGGCTTGGCCTGGAAAGGGTTAAGGGCATGACAGCCAATTTAGTTCAATTTATTTTTTCCTCAGATAGGGCCGAGTAGCTATCAATGATGCTGAGGACATGCGGCAATGATAGTAGGAAACAAATAAAAGGAGATTGTCAGCATAAGCTGATAGCTTGATTGTGTGACCCTGATATTGGAAGCCTTCAATTTCTGGAGTTTGTCTAATAAGGAGAGCTAACGGTTCAAGTGCTAGTATAAATAATAGGGGGGAAAGTGGACAACCTTGTTTGGTGCCCCTTTGTAAACAAAAGGATGTTGAAAGATTTGAGTTAGTAAGGATGGAGGCTGTGGGGTTATAATATAGAACTTTGATCATTTCTATAAAATATTCCTCAATTCCAAACCACCAGAGCGACTGATATAAAAATGACCATTCTAGCCAGTCAAACACTTTTTCAGCGTCTAGGGATAACCCCCACCAATGGGGTGTCCCCCTGTTCTATAAGACCCAGTTTATTACATAGGAGTCATGCGTTATCTGCCGTCAATCTACCTGCTATAAATCCACGTTGATCAGGATGGATCAGATGTGGGATTACTGACGCAAGATGATTAGCTAGGATCCGAGCATAAATTTTATACTCAGTGTTAAGCAACAATATTGGACGAAAATTCCCTACATATCGCGCGTCCCTCCCTGGTTTAGGATGGATTACAATAGTTGCATTGGAGAAGGTTCCCGTGGCTGGGGATTGCTGCAGGAGCTGTGAGAAGTAGGTTAAGTGTTGCGGAGAGATTTCCGTAATGAAATGTTTATAAAATTTCACAGGTATCCTGCTGGGTCCTGCCGCCTTACCAGCGGGTGTATCCTTTACTGCCTGAATAATTTCTGCTTGTTGGAGGGGCATATCTAAAGCCTTCGCCTCTTCTATGGAAATTTGAGGCCTATCTATATGATTCATCAAATCACTGAGTGCATCATGTGAAGCAGACACCTCTGACATATAGAGATGTCGATAAAATTGTTTGAATTGGTCTCTAATCTCTGAGTGTTGTGTTAATAATCAACCATCATCTGTTACTAGGGTCGCTATTTGCGTAACTTCCTTGTCTTGTTTCAAGGAGTTGGCAAGCAGCCGCCCGACTTTATTATTCTCAGATAGTATCAAGCACCTTGTCGTAGGTACAGTTGCGTGGCCTCCATACCAAGAAGTTTATTATAGTTATAGCAGAGCTTCTGTAACTGTAATAGTATAGTAGGGCTGGCCTTTCTAAGGAGGATATATTCTCCTACTCTAATTTGAGAGTCAAGATGGTTAATCTCTTGTTTATGATGGCGAGCCGCCCCTATGGCATAAGTAGTTATTGAGGCCCTAAGTGTGGCCTTAAAGGCTTCCCACCAGGCCCAGCCGGGAGTATCTTCCAAGGAGTTGTGTATGAAATATTATTTAATAGCTGCCCATGTATGTATTATAAATTATTCATCAGAGAACAGTGAGGTGTTAAAGCGCCATGGAGATAGAGTGACTTCAGTGGGAGATTTTTGTAGCAGAAGTATTATTCCTGCATGATCTGATATGTGGGTACTAAGAATATCTGTATCAATTATATCTGTGAGAAGGGATTTGGAGATCAGAAAAAGTCGATCCTCGAGTACGAGTGGTGGGGGAGTGAGTAAAATGTAAAATCTTTTTCAGTAGTGTGTTGAAACCGCCATGGATCTACAAGACAACAGGTTTCCATCATGTCTTGCAGGACTTGGGATGCTTTAGTGGGCCTATTTGAATGATGGGGCTGGCGATCTAGAATAGGATCCTGAGTCAAATTAAATTTGCCTCCTATTATTATTTGATGGGATGCCCATCAGTCACCTCTTGGTGAAGCACATGGAAGTAGCCTGGATTGTCCAAACTGGGGGCATAAACCATTATCAGAGCCAGAATCTGAGAGCCACTTTGAACCATTGCCTTTGCCCATCATCCTTCTACATCCAAAAGTGTCTGCTGAACTATGGAAGAGCAGTTTTTTTGTACCAAAATTGTGACTCCATTTTTCTTATGCAATGCCAGTGAGCAAGCCATCATATCATAGTATCCCCCTCCTAATTTTTTAGATTCTGTGTGGTTCAGATGTGCCTCTTGCAGATACACCATGGCTGCTGCCTCTTTCCTACAGTACATCATAATTGTCTTCCTTTTTATAGGATGATTGATCTCTTTCACATTTAATGAAAGGAATTTAAGAGGTGTGGCCATGATCATCATATAGCTCTATGGTGCACCATTGGATTCCATTGCCTAGAAGCCATCAGGCATATTGGGGTGGCCAAAGGAGATATGGTATGAAATGCCAAAGGAGATATGGTATGAAATGTATCCTAATTATATATATATATATATATATTCCTTAGAAATACAGTCTAATCATGCCTGAAGCCTGGGGGGAACTATTTACACCTCTAACTCGGAGAGACCCTACCTCTTATTTAGTTGCCCTCCCCCTCCCCCCTCCCCTCCCCTAAGAGAAGCATTGCCCACCCTAGTTTTTTTTTTTAAATAAGCTATTCCATAATCTTCAACACCATTCACAGTATTGCTCACATTTCCCTCTCCCGTAACCATATAGCACATTTCCATTTATATTACTCACAATCGGGAAAGCCCTTGCATCTTTAGATAGTCTTTTATCAAAGTCAATTTTTTCTATTCATCCTAGAAGGTCTCAGGTCCAGTCTTTCTCAATAAGGATCCATTTATGGGTAGAAGGTCTTTGTAATGGCTCCCTCTCAGGTATGGCTGCCATAAGAAAGGGAGCCTTTTCTATGGGCAGCTATTTTTGATATCCTTGCCCAGTAAAAGTTCTCTATGGCTTGGGTTCAGCTGCCTCTTATCACATCGCTGCTCCCCCTTGTTCTCTAGAAAATCAGCAAGTAATGCCAGATCTTCAAAATTTTGTGTTTCATTGTGTAGTGTAACACACATTTGTGTCGGGAAGAAAAGGCCATATCTGGCCTGCATCCATTGTAGCTGGGATCGAAAAGCAAGGAGCTGCCATTGTCTGTCCACTGTAGCTTTATGAAAGTCTGTAAACAATGATAACTTCAGTACTCGGTGGCACGCTCAATTTCGAACGGCATGCTTGGTGGCATGCTCAACTTCGGCACTCGGTGGGCACGCTCAATTTCGAATGGCCTCTCAAATTGTGTCTGTACTAGTCGGGAAGTATGTTTCCAGGAACTTTACTGGGTCTGAGCCTTTGGCTCCTTCCGGCAGCCCCACCAACCACACATTAGACGTTCTAGGTGCCCTACTCGCTTAGTGGTTCTTTCGGCCTGCGGCAGTGACTCTGCATGTGCTTTTAATGTGATGTCTGTGTTGTCCATGTATAGCATGAGTGAGCTTAATTGGGCCTCTAGATCTGCAAACTCCGAGTGTACCATTGTTATATCCTCTCCATTTGTGGCTACAATGTTCTTGACTGCCCAGATCTCCGTCAACAGTTCTTGAAAATTGTCCATTCCTTCTCTTTGCACTGCCATTTTTAATGGAGAGGGTGGATCTGTCTTTGAGCATTTTGCCCCTGTATTTTGCCCAGCGGTGTAATCTAGTCTAGCTGACTTCAGCGTAGCTAATCTTGGGAGCAAGTTCTCCTGTTCCAAAGAGTGTCAGTTTCTTGAGGGAGGTGTGAGAGGGCAGGATTCTTTCAGGGTCCTCTGGAGCTCATCTCTCACATGTCCATCTTGGTTTCCAGCAAGCCCCTGCCTCCATAGTTGTTAATTGTGATCTTCTCTAGTGGTGTGAAGGTGGAGTCTCTTTTAATGACTAGTGCCTCGGTTTTGCTGAAATTTAGTGTAAGAGATTGTTCATGTAACCAATGGGTCATTTCATTAAGTCATGAAAGTATAGTAGAGAAGTCTGGAGTCCTTGTAGCAAATGGAGTATATGACATAATGTCATCTGCATAAATGTGATATCTTATCCTGTACTTTTAGAGAACGCAACATATGGGCTGTATATATAGATTAAATAGGAAGGCAGAGAGGGCTGATCCTTGGGGCAATCCTTGATGTACTTGAATTGGTTCTGAGGTCTTGTTGCATAGTTTGACTTGTGTACGTTCAGTTAAGTAAAAACAGAATCATCTTAGGGAGGTTCCATTTACCCCAGTTTCTACAAGGTGACCAATGAGTTTCCTGTGATTTAAGGAGTCAAAAGCTGCTGAGATATCAATGAAAATGAGGATGCAGACTTGCTTGGACATTTTAATTCCCTTTATCACGTTGTCTAAGAGGGAGGTGAGAAGTGTTTCTATGCCATAACTTTGTTGGAAACCATGCTGTTGGTCATCAAGAGGGGCATTTAACTCTACAAAGTCCTGGAGCTGGAGCTAAATGGTTTTTTCTATTATTTTAGCCAAGAGAGGGATACTAGAAATGGGTCTGTAAGATGTGGGTAGGTCAGGGTCAGCTGAGGATTTCTTTAGAGTAGGTCTGTCTGAGGAGGTCGTCAGGTAGGTTGGCATCAGCCCTTGAGTAAGAGAGAAGTTTATTATTTTGTGTTGTGATGTTAGCTCTTTTATGGCCGCTTTGATCCATGCCGTTGGACATGGGTCCAGTGGGGAAGTGGTGGTGTTTATCATTGATAGTATTTGATCTAGTTGATTGTTTGATATTGGTGTAAATGAGTTCCATTTTGGTGGCTACTTACTGCATTTGATGTTATCTGATCTAATGGTATTGTAACTTTAGCAGGAGGGAATTTGTTCAGGAGGTAGAAGGCTTTCGGGATAGTTGGGGATTGTATGAGTAACTTGGTAATATTGAACAGCTCCCTAGGTCGGTTGAGGGCTTTAGAAATGAGATTACTGTGGTATTCTCGTTTCCTCTGATTTATCAGTTTATTGTAATCCTCTTGCTTGGTGATATATTCTCGGTGGTGTTCAGGGTTTTGTGTTCTGCACCATCTCCTTTCCAGTTGTCTCAGTTTAAGTTTTGCTTCCTTTATATCTCTTTAATACCAGGGTGCTGCAGTGCTTAGTCTCGATGTTTGCTTTGGTGGAAGTATGGTGAATAATGTTATCATATTATTCCTATCATCTGCTAGTTTTGTGAGATCCGGTGGGGGTAAGTCTGTTATGGGGTGAGGTGTTCAATCAGAGCTTCCTTCTTGAATTCTCAGATTCTGCGCATTCCCTGGTGTGAAGGTTATCTTTTGTGGTTAGTCTGGGGCAGTGGCAGCTCAAATGAGATCATGTGGTGGTTGGACCATGGTAACGGTGTAGTCTGGATGTTTTGAGCGATCATTTTCTTAGGTATGAATATCGGGCACAATATTGAGTTGTGCAGGTTATGCGCCACAGCGACAAATAGCCTGTCCGCTGACCTCCTTAACCTGGATTTTAACTTCTGTGCCAGCGGAAGTGAAAATCTGGGTTAGCCTGCACGCCCCAGCAGTCGCAGAGGTTACACGGTAGCAGCGATTTTCGATGCTACCGGCATAACCCTCTGCGCTTTAAAGATAAGCGAGGTAATTCTATAAAGCTTTTTTCTTGTATAAATTACGTTTTCCATGCTGAAAAGAATTCTTATAAAATTGTTCAGCTAAATATGATTACACTTATGAAGGGTGTGCATTCATGAGCACTCTTTCAGATTAATGGAGCACCAAAAATATTACAGTGCATGAAAATTGCTACAAATCGGCATGTATACAATGGAGTTGCATGGTTAGCAAAGTTCTAGTGCATACAGGGGCATGTTTACTGAGAGTAGCACCACTAGTGTATGATTGGCCCTGAAAACAACTGCAGGGGTGGCTCTTGACCCACCCTAAAGCATGAGTGTTTAAATATTTTGCCTGAATTTTTTATTTTTTGCTGACTCCTGGTAACCCAGCTGCCTCAAGGTTTTCTTGGTAATTGCCAGACCATTTCTTCCAAGGCAATAGATGAGAAAGTGACTTGCCCAAAGTCACAAGGAGTGCCAGTGGGAATCAAACCCTTGATTTTCTGGGAACTAGGCAGCTGCTTTAACCACTAGCCTACTCTTCCACTCTGCCTGAACAGTACTGGACCCAAAACAATGTCTAAACAAAATGAAGTTTGACACTATCAACTCAAACAGCTCCACTGCATTCACCTTCTTTGCCCATATTGCTGACCTTGAAAAAACACTCTTCATTAAATGGCATGTTCACAAGACATGTAGGAGGTAATTTTGCAAGGAGCTGTGTAAAGTTATGTTCCATCAATACACATAAATCATCTGTTTTCAGTGATTTACATGTATGGAAGGGCCTTTATATATGTACTTTCGCCGGTTGCTATTCTGTACTTTCACTGTAGGTGTGCACATGGGTGGAGTGCATATTTATGAGCATAAATTCATGTAACAATACTTTATACTCATCCTTGAAAAACCTAGACGTGGGCATCTACACCAGCCATAGAGTTGGCATATGTGCTTGTGCCTACATTTAACACATTTTTGACCACTTGCACCTTTGTTTTATAAATACTTGGCTTTATAAAATAGGCACAATAAACACTGGGCAACCCATGCATTAATGACACACAGCTTTATAAAATTACCCTCATAAGGTCAAAGAGGATTTACAACGAGTCGCCTTATAGGTGCATTCACTGCTTCAGAACATATCCCCAACTCTGTTTCTTGATGCAAATAAAATTACTAAGGCACAGGGTATTTTTTATAGACTTTTCAAAGTAGGAGGAAATGTGTTTTGGGCCATCATTCAGAGGAACTCAAAACACATGCAGTTTCAGTCAATTGCATACATAATTTTTGAAACTAGGGCATTCATACATTAAATTAAGAAATTAAGCACGCACGCCCATAAAATATATGTGGAGGAGCAAAAATAGTGTAATATATGCATGAAAAACATCAGTTAGCTGCTATATTATACCATGCTTTATTTTTCTAAATAAATTCAATTTGATTCTGTTTTTATGAAGGCTGATTTTTTTTTTGGATATGTATAAAATGCGGTTAACTCATTGGGTTTTTCTTATGGCAGTTTTAAATCATGGTGTTATTTCCTAATAGGCATTTTTTTTCTGTGACAATTATTCATATGGAATTTGTTTGTTGATTAAGGGGATTAAAGATTTTCCAGTGAGAACAGTTATGTCTGATAAAGTGCTGGTGAAAGACAGAGAAATCCTTGGATTCCTGGTTCAAACCACGAGTAGCAGCCTGAATTTATTTAAACATTATAATGCCTTTCTTCATTTAAGATTTGTGTAGACACTGAAAAATATTTGAGAAAGGCAAACAAAAAAATATCACAAATCTAGGTCACCATCTAAAACTGTAGCAATATGACCCATCAAGAATTTTAAAAAATTCCTTTTGCCTCGGTTCTACTGCTCTTCCTAATATCTTCCTCTCAATTTTTAGAAGTTCTATAAGCTATGAATTTACTCTGGAGTTTTTTATGTCAGTAGCGCATACAAAAATAAATACGAAGGATGAAGCATTAAACACAACCATAATATAATTGATGCCATTTTGCTTATCAGTACTAAGCATATGAATGGTCCTCTTCCAGGCTTGTTTGAAACCAGGTTCATCAAACACTTGATTTCAAAATGCTCTGACAATCAGTGTTGACCTGGTTTGAACCCAATCCCAATTTTATTTTTTATCTTTGAGTTCATATTCAATTGGGTCGGTTCCAATTTATAGAACTGTTTCAGATTTGAATTACTAAAGGTACTAGATGTTTCTGTATTTAGAAAAGATGAAAGGTCTGATTCATTAAGGTCTTTTACCATAGATATAGGATGGGACACAATTCCTCCGTGAACTGACCCTCAAGCCGCAGAATCCCCAGAGTTCTTTCAGTTCTTAAAATGATAAACATTTGCATGCAAGCTAAGTCAAAAGCATCCAAACTAGACTAATATGATGATCTGAGTTAAGCATATCACTGGGTCCATCTAACTCGCCTACTTTATTTTCCTTTTGCAATATTATCAAGTTTATGTGATCTTAGGTCCTTCGGGTCCTTTCAACTAAGGATCCGCGGCTAATTTCGTCCTTTCTTGAATTTTGTAAATGATTTTGGCTCTTCTGTGATTGTAAGACTGTTCTATGCATTAACAAAATTATTTATATATTTATTTATCTATAAATATTTATTGTGCTGCCATTCAAAAATATGGCATTCACATCATTACAGCTTACAATTAAAATATAAAGGACATGTAACAAAAGACAAATACAAAATGCATCCAAACAAAAGAGGAGACAGTAGGAATATATGACTAGAATGACCATTTGTACCTTAGACAATGAAAAACAACTGAGAAATAATATTTAAGGATGGTACTTAGTTGTGCTCATATTCAAAGGGTGCCCTGGACTAAAAATGGAGGAAGAAATAAATCAAAGAAAGCCAGCACAAGAAAGGTGAAAAAACCTCAGCTTTTTAATAAATTTTTGAACTTCTTTGAGGGTTTTTCAGCTCTGATGTCTAGGGGCAAAGAGTTCCTTAAACTGGGGTTTGGAAGGAAAGAGCAGAGTCTCCAGTCCAAGCTAATTTATACATGGTGGGATGGGACTACTAAGAGATGCTTCTGAGAAGAACATAGATGCCGATCCAGAGAACAAAGGTTTAAATGAGGGAAAAGATAATGTGGAAGTCCAGTATAAAAGGT
Source organism: Ichthyophis bannanicus (assembly GCA_033557465.1). Classification (NCBI taxonomy): domain Eukaryota; kingdom Metazoa; phylum Chordata; class Amphibia; order Gymnophiona; family Ichthyophiidae; genus Ichthyophis; species Ichthyophis bannanicus. The sequence continues at coordinate 227,930,189 of CM066033.1, read as the reverse complement.
ATGGTGAGAGAGTAGAAGAATTTTGAATTTGATCTGACCGAGGACTGTTAACCAATGCTATTTAATCAGTAGAGGTGTGGCATGGTCAAAACGTTGGGTGTTATATATTTTGATATCTTGTATTTTGATCTCTCTCTTCACATGATGTGTCCAAAGTATGAAAGTCGAAGTCTTGTTATCTGAGCTTCTAAAGAAAGCTTATGTTTGATTTTCAGGCAGTTATGGTATATAAAATATTCCTCACCAGCACCATAATAAGAAAGCATTCATTTTCTTCCTGTCAATCTTTTATTTCCATATGACATAATCGAAAATACCATGGCTTGGACAAGTCAAATCTTTGTGTACAGGCTATAGCATTGTCTAAAACAACATTGCTGAAGGTGGAGTGAATTATTGGCCTCAATGAAAGAGTAGAGTTGGTGAAAAATCAGTTTCTCAGCTACTTCAGCAACAAACAGCAAAGTGGAGATGCATCAGTAATTTGCTGGATCAGATGGATCAGCTTTGCTATCCTTCAGAAAAGGCTGAATAACAGCCTTCTACAGTAAGAGGAAACATAACCTTGTTGAAAGCTGGAATTGTTACTCCTGAGTGTATTCCCTTTGATTATCATATCATGATCTCTTGTTCTGGAATTTCTTTTTCACTGAAAAATGCTTATGGTCTGCCACAATGGTGAGAGTAAAATCTGCAGTCCTTGCTTCAGAATTGGCCAGACCATGAGGAAATGTGGGAAGCAATAGCTTCAGTCCCTCCTAAACCAGATTCATGATCTCTTCTCAGCCACAGGTTAGTTCTGGCAAGGGAAAGAGAGCAAAGGTACCTTAGACTCATATTTTCTACTTTGCTGCTAGTAGTCTGAGTTTCTTGCTTTGAATGGTACAGTGATACAGTGTCTCTGATGGTTCAAAGCATGATTAGAGACTTCATGGCAGAAAAGGAGGCATGGCCTGAGGCTACACCAGTCTCCTTTTCTTGGTAGATCCATTTGGTGGCAGTTTAGAAGTGCGATCAGTTTGAGACCATGATGTAGGAGTAAGAGACAGAGAGCTAGAGAGGAGAATTGTGTGTACACTAGTAAGAGGATGATTGGCGAAGGATGGAGGATTGATGGAGAATTGGCTGACACAGAGTAAGGAGAGAAATCAGCTGAGGGGAACAGACTTGAGTTATTTATTTATTTATTTAACAGGTCTTCTATACTGCCTTATCAAATATTCAAAGCGGTTTACATGGAACAGTTACATAGAACAGGGGTATACAACTTGGAGGTTAGTTGGGGTATAACAAGCAATTAACAATTGCTAACTATATACAAAGAAACTTCTGTAGTGTTTAGAGGTTCATTTCATCATGGATCATATTCTTCTGGGTAGGTCCAAAGTATTCTAGGAAAAGGTGAGTTTTTATGGTTTTCCTAAAGTCCACTAGGTCTTTGATTGCACGTGTTGAGGTGGGGAGATCATTCCACAGTTGGGGTGCATACAGGGAGAAGGCTCTATTGCAGGTGGATTGGTTTGCTTTTCTGAAGTTTAGTGGGGTCTCAAGGATGTTGTTGTCTGCTCCTTTTCTTGTTCTAGTTGGGAGTGTCTTCCTGATCAATGGTTGGAGAGTTGCTGGAGAGAGGTTATTTAATATTTTTAAGATTATTATTATGTTTTTGTATTTAGTGCATACAGTGACAGGGAACCAGTGTAGCTGGTGAAGTGTGGGGGTTATATGCCTATATTTTGCTGTTCCAGTGATGATTCTGGCTGCAGTGTTTTGTACCAGTTGTAGGGGGAGAGTTGTTTTCTTTGGAAGGCCCTGGTAAATTGCATTTCAGAAATCTATTATAGGCGTTGTTATGGCTTGGCATACAGTTCGGAAGTCGTTGTCTGTGAGTAGTGGTTTGAGTTTGCGTAGCATTCTGAGCTTGTGGTAGGCTGATCTGGTCGTCTTTTTGATGTGAGACTGGAAACGGAGTTGCTGGTCAAAGATAACTCCGAGGCATTTAACTTCCTGTTTATTGCTTATGATGTGGTCTAAGATCTTTATTGAGTCCTGTGGAGAGAATATAGTACACCTGGTAATGTGCATCAGTTCAGATTTTTTGTAATTTATGAATAGGCTTTGACTGTTCTAGGCATGCTGTTATGTGTGTGTAGTCCAGATGTTTGATGTTTATGGGAGCGAATACCATGATGTCATCTGCGTATATTCTATAATGGATGTTGAATTGTTTTTTAATGTTGCATATTGGCTGAATGTAAACATTGAATAGTAGTGCTGAGAGAGCTGAACCTTGTGGGATACCTTGGTATTGGGTGAATGGTTTAGACTGTTGGTTTTTGATTATTACTTGCTGTGTACAGTGAGAGAGGTATTTATTTATTACAATTTCTTATATACCGCACTATTTGGTATCAGCACGGTTTACAGTATAACAAAATGACCAGAACAACAAACTGTTCAGTTTTACAGAAAACAGGAGTACAAACTTGGATAACAAGGGAGAACTATATACATAAAATATTTACAAAGAACAAGAGTAAAAGTTAAGATAACATGAGTATAAAGTGTACATACATCTGCAGGCGGGTGCTGACATTACATCAGAAGTAACATATGGTTACTTTCTTAGGTGGGGTTACCTAGATTTCATTGCTTACTGGGTAGTATTGGAGGAAAAGGTGGTATTTGAGTGCCTTCCTGAACTGAGTTAGGTCTACAATGGCCCGAATGTCGGATGGTAGAGCATTCCAGCATTTGGGGACGCAAAGACTGAAGGCCCTATTTGCCGTTGAACTGTTGCATTTTGTCAAGGCCTTTGGGGTTATTAGCGAGTTTACAGCTGTCGCTCTTCTGGATCTGTTAGGAGGCACTGTGTGAATGAGTTCTGTAAGTGAAGAAGATGAAAGGCCATTGATGGCCTTGAATGAGAGGAGTAAGGTCTTAAAGATAAGCCTTCCGTGTATAGGGAGCCAGTGAAGCTGCTTCAGGATAGGAGTCACATGGTCACTTCTGGAGGCTCCGTGGAGGACCCTTGCTGAAGCATTCATGGCCAGCTGTAACGGGCTCAGTGTAGATTGAGGGAGACCTTGTAAGATGGCATTGGCAAAGTCGAAATGGGGTAAGATTAGAGCTTGGTATATAGTCCGGAAATCGTCCGGATCCAATAAGGGGCGCAGATGCCTGAGCGTACGGATTTTGAAATATACAGCTTTTACTATATTGCCTATGTGTGATTTCATATTGAGACGTTGGTCCAAGGTGACTCCAAGGTGACTCCAAGGTATCTTATTGTGTCTTTAGTCTGCAGGTCAGCTTCCTTGACTCTTATATGGGATGGAGGAGTAAAGTTGGGGTCTCTCGAGATGAAGAGCACCTCCGTTTTCTTGTGCTGAATGCGGAGGTTTTGAGATTGGAGCCATTCTGAGACCGCATTGAAACAGGCTACCAGGGGTGTTAGGTCCATTTGATCTGTGGAGAACGGCATGTATAAGAGTATGTCATCAGCATATATCAAACAGCTCACGTTAAATGATCTGATGATACTGCAAATGGGTTGCATATATATATTGAACATGAGAGATGACAAAGAGGAACCTTGCGGCACACCTTGTGTTTGATGGAAGCGTTTTGATTCTTCTGATCCAGATTTTACATGTTGCCATCTTCCATCCAGGTAAGACTTGCACCATTCGAGCGCAGTGTTGCAGATGCCCTTCTCTTTCAATCGCCCAAGGAGAAGCTCGTGACTTACCGAGTTAAATACCGTGGCAATGTCTAAGAAGATGAGTACAAAACCTTGTTGGATGTTGTCAATGCCTGTGATTATATTATTGAATAGGATAGTGAGGAGGGTCTCAACTCCATGATATTCTCTGAACCCATGTTGGCAATGATCTAGCGGAGCTGCAGAGTCTATATGGTCTTGGATTTGCCTTTGTACCTCTTTCTCAATTATCTTAGCTAGGAGAGGAATACTAGCTATGGGCCTGTAAGAATCGACCCTGTGGGGGTCTAGTTTGGAGTTTTTTAATAGCGGCCTAATGGATGTCTGTTTGAGTGCTGTGGGGAAGGAACCCGTTGTGAAGGAAAGGTTCATCAGTTTTGCGATGAAAGGACTGAACTCATTGCGTAGCTCCTTAATCCAAAAGGCTGGGCAAGGGTCAGTCTGCGCTGTGGATGTATTGAGAGATGCAATTGTATCTTCAATACATTTTGTAGATGGTGTGGAAAACATAGGTAGAGGGATTAGGTCGGTCGGTTCTTGATATGTAGCTGCTGAGACCTTGTCAGTCTGTATAAGCTTAGATTGTAGGTAGTCAGCGAATTTTTGTGGGTGAATCCCATCGTGTTGTTCAGGAGATGGTTCCTTAAAAAGGGATTTGACCAAGCTGAAAAGATCCCGTGGCTTGTTCAGAGATCTCTTTAGCGTGTCGGTGTGATATTGTTTCATTTTAACTGTGATTGCTTCTCGGTGCATTGATAGGTGGAGTTGGTAAGCGGTCTGATCTTCCATGGAGAGCGATCGGCGCCATCGTCTCTCAAGTCTGCGTAAATGTGTGAGAGAAGATCGCAGTTCAGGAGAGAACCATGGGGCAGAGCTTCTTTTTTTCCTTGATGCGTTATTGGGGTGCGGGCGTTGTGAGATGGCATTAAGGTTGGAGTTCCAGGCAGAGATTTGTTCTTCAAGGTCGAGCGTAGTGTTGTTGAGGAGTGAGTGAGTCTCAGACAGGATGAGTTCCCTGTTAAATGGTCAAAAGCTTCTCGTTGACGTTCGTGATGTGCTGTTAATCTCATGGTTGTTATACAGTTGCTTGTTGCTGATGGGTATCTGGAGATTGATCAGTTTGTGGTCCGACCAGGGTACATCAATAACCGACATCATTAGGTCATGGTTTTGTTCAAGGACTGACTGAGGAGCGAACACCATATCAAGAATATTACCCTTTATATGTGTGGGTTTATTGATGATTTGCTTGAATCCCAGGTCTTCAATGGCATCGAGGAAGGCAGTTGCGTAGTTTTGAGGTAATGATGGGAGATTGAAATCTCCCATTATCCAGTTTGGTATATTGGGATTGAGGATGTTGGCAGCCAGGTCAATAATGGTAGGGAGGTCATCCGGAGAAGCAGAGGGTGATCTGTACAGTAGGTTGATAGAGCACTGTTGGTTTGCAATGGAGAGAATGTCCAGGTTGTTTGTGCTGGAAGAGTCGGTCATGTGGAAATGAAGGTCTGATTTGGTGAGTATGAGCACTCCTCCTCCTTTTTTGTTTTCTCTATGTCTAGTGTGAATAGAGAAGTTGGGGGACAGGAGTTGGTTGAGGAGAACGTTGTCCTCTGATGATAGCCAGGTTTCCGTGATCATAAGTAAATCCAGATCGTAAAGAGAGATTACGTCTAGGATAACCAGCCATTTATTGCGTATTGAACGTGCATTTATGATGGCACATTTTAGGCTTCGGGAGGTCTGAGGTTTTTCCTGTTTGGGAGTCTTGGATAGTTGGATTGCTATGTGTATCAAGTGAGAGCGGCACGTGTAAGCATCGCTTCCTGAGTAGTGGTACGGGGGCCCTGCCTATCTTTTTCCATGGTTATTCAAAATGGGGATATGATTGTAAGATGGGGAAAGGGCAAGTGAGGATCCAAGCCAATGCGTGAGAAGGTAAACGCTAACAATGGCAACGAAGTGAAAGGCCATTCTGATATTTTGATTGTGCGTGTTTGAGATAATGTAATAATGCAATAGGAGATAGTGAGATCATGCAATAAGGAGATAACACAATAATGCTATAAAGAAATCATGCAATAATGGAATAATCATGCAATAATGTGATACTGCAATACAGAGATCATGTAATAATGCAATAATGCAACAGTGAGGTAATACACTAATGAGATAATACAATAGTGAGATAGTACACTGAAGAGAAATGTAATACTGCAATGTCCACTTGAATGATTAACATAGTAATAGATTATATATGATATGATGTTTAGTACCTCGTATGGATGTAATCAGACAACTAGGTAGGAATGATCTCCTTAGGCAGTGTGTGGATTCGAGGTTACAATGTTCCATTGTTATTATGGAGCAAACTGTCTGGGGTGAGCTTGTTGCTGGTGTGTGTCTTCAGGAGCTGGGTGTTGCTGGTTTAGTGTGACCTTCCTCCTGGTCCACGCCTAAGGGCCACACCATAGGGCCCTCTGGCGAGGCCCTCAGGCACTGGCCCACCAGGTACAGGCGCGCCCGATGGCGCGAAGATTTAAAGGCCCCGGTGTGTGCCCCGATTGGGCGATGCAGGCGCTGTTGCTCCTCCTGCTGCTGGAGGCTTGATCCCCCGACTGGGGAGAGCTGATGATGGTGGCGGGGACAAAAGGAACGTGCGCCCGATGGCGTGAAGATTTAAAGGCCCCGGTGTGTGCCCCGATTGGGCAATGCAGGCGCTGTTGCTCCTCCCGCTGCTGGAGGCTCGATCCCCTGACTGGGGAGAGCTGATGATGGTGGCGGGGGCAAAAGGTATGAGAAGAACCAATCTAGTACTGTGCCGTTTATTCCCATGTCTCTGAATCTTAGCAGCAGAGTGTTGTGATTTACTGAGTCAAAAGCGGCAGTGATGTCTATGAAGCATAATACAAAGCCCTGGTGTATCTTGTCCATGCCTGTTACAAGAGTGTCCAAGAGAGATGTAATCAGTGTTTCTACGCCGTGGTTTTGTTTAAAGCCGTATTGGTGGGGTCCAATAGGGCATAGGTATCTATTTGGTCCTGTAGTTGATGCTGTACACATTTTTCAATTATCTTGGCTACGAAGGTGAGACTGGATAATGGCTGGTAGGAGTTTGGTTCATTTTTGTCCATATTATTGTTCTTAAGGACTGGTCTGATGGATGATTTCTTGAGTTGCTGGGGGAGGTATCCTTGAGTGAGTGAGGATTCAACAATTATTTGTAGATGGGATATTAAGTACTCTCTTGTTTGCTTGATCCAGGTGGCTGGACATGCGTCAAGAGGCGAGGTTGTTGTGTTTAAGTTGGTTATGATGGAGTCGAATTGTTGTCTTGATGGGATGTGGAATCTGTTCAATGTTTCATCCTTTATATGTTGTATATTAGATTTGGCTGGCTTCTTGAGTGGTATCTGTGTATATTTGAGTTATATATAGTCTGCTAGGTCTTGTGGTGGAATGGAGTTTGGATCATCTGTTTTAATCAGTTCTTTTGTGAGATTGCTTACTATGGAGAAGAGCTCCCTTGGTTTGTTAATTGATTTCTTTATCAGGTTCGAGTGGTATTCCTTCTTGTGACTGGTTATCATATTATGGTATGTGGCTTGCATTTCATTGTATTTTGTCAAGCGGTGATGGCCTTTGGTTCTTCTCCATTGTTTTTCCATATTTCTTAGGCGTTTTTTTATGTTCGTTGATTTCACATGAATACCAGGGGGTGTAGTGTTTCCTTTTGTTGTCATGGGTTGGTTTATTTGGTGCGATTGCTGCATTATATAGAGTTTTGTTCCATTTGGCAATGTTGTTATCCAGGTTTGTTATGCTTTGGTCTAGTTCTGGTAGTACCTCTTTCAGGAATTTATCTTTGTGGAAGGTTTGAAAGAAAGAACTGATCATTGCCAGGGTGTATGCATGTGTATGTGTATGTGAGTACTGAATGTGAGTAAGTGAGAGAGAGAGGGAGAGAAAACAGAAGTGAGAGAGAGCGTGAGAGAAAAACACAGACAGAGAAATGTTAGCATGAAAGTGGAGTTGTGTGTGTATGTGAGAGAGTGAAAGTGAGCACACAAAACTGAGAGAATGAGGAGAGAGAACTAGGAATGGAAATAATGGAAAAAAGGACTAAGGGAAGGGAAAGAGAAAGGATACCTGCCTCTCCCTAATTTAGATTCGCCTTTCTTTGATCCCATCTTCCCCCTAAGCCACCTCCTCCTTATTTTAGTTTGTCTCCCATTCCTCTGGTGAAGGCATCTTGCCCACCTTTAACTTTGAAATATCTTTTAATATCCTAATGTAAATCCCTTTTGGCCCTATTGCCTAAACAGCTTTCAACCCTGTTTTCTGTAAATGTAGTGGCATCTACCCTTCCACCATATATATCCCTTCCATCCCTCTGTTCTCCTTCTTCAACTTCTTCTGTAATTAACACTCAGTAATTGTATGTGATTAATATTTCTGCCTTTTCCTTGTCAACCTTCAGTCTTTTTGTTTTAACCCTCAGTATTATAATTCCATCTCTGTACTTTCTCATTTCACTAACTTATCTATGAGAAAGTCAAGTGACATATATTGCTGTTCTTTTTTCTCTAATTCACTCAGTCTTTCAAAATATTGTTTCTTATCTTCTTTCTCAGATCTTCTCTATTTTTGGAATATAAATCATTTTGCCCGTCCCTTTTCACCTTTTGAAAACCATACACCCCTCTTCTATCCTATTACATTTATTGACTCTTCTTAGATCTTCCCATCTTACCAGTGCCTTGCTAATGTTTTCTCCATCTTAACAAAGCTGGCATGCTTTAAGTCTGAGGTCCACGGCTTTCTTTCAACTGTTTCTTTGCTCTTACATGGCCTGACAATCACTGCAGCTCAAGTAGTTGTGTTCCTAATACCTCAGGTGGTATTAGGAAAGCTAACCCCATTTCTAAGACCAGGGTCTGTAATTGTCCCTTCTTTTGTGGGTTTTGAAATCTTGAATGGCATCTAAGAACTCTCTGCTTCTGTTTCTATAACAGAGATGCTCCAGTTATCTGACTAAAATCTCCCACCAGGACGTTCCCCTACCCCATCTGATTGTATTCCTGTGGATGTATAATTTGTGCTGAATTTTTGTTAGCTCACATTGAGGCAAACAGATGTGCTAACTCCCTTATCTAAAGAATAGTGTTGCCTCACTTCCCCATGCCCCATACATTTCATTCACCTTAATGTTATGCTGTACACAAAGTGTATCTCCTCATTTTTTTTTTCTGATGTCTCAGTGTATCCTTTTTATTCAAGTATATATGAAGCTGCTTTAGATACAAATGACAGAGCTCCAGAAGAATTATGGGATGAAATCAAGAAGGTTGTGTCGGAAGAAAGTGAGTAATCTCTACAAAAGGTGAAAAAGCAAAAATGGCCAAAATGGTTGACTGAAAAAATGCTTAAAATTGCCAAGAAACGCAGAGAAGCTAAAGTGAAAGGAGAAAGAGAGGCAATCACAGTACTCAACAAAACAAGGAAATAGAATCAGCAACTATTAGAGGAAGAACAAAATCAACTTTCCCAAAGCTACGAGAGTTAAAGAAAAATTCCAGCCCCGAATTGGAATGCTACAAGATGCTCAAGGATCCTTGTTGAATGATGCTGGGAAGATCAAGAAAAGGTGGAAAGAATATACAGAGTCATTATACCATAAAGATCAAGTGGACCTGTACCTTATGATCAAGAACCACTGATGATGAAAGAAGTTGAAGCAGCACTGAAAGCCTTATCAAAGAACAAAGTACTGGGCATTGATGGCATTCCTATTGAAGTATTACAGCAATTAGCTGCAGCTGTTACCGTACTTACAAGGCTCTACCAGGAAATATGGAAGACATCATCATAGTCAACTGACTGGAAAAGATCTGTGCTTATACCAATGCTAAAGAAAAGTGATCCAACTGATTGTGGAAATTAACACACAATTGCTCGGATCCCACAAGCCAGTAAGATTATACTGAAGATTATTCAGCAGATACTACAACCATACCTGGAACGAGAACTGCCTGAAGTGCAAGCAGGGTTTAGGAAGGGGTGAGGAATGAGAGACATCATTGCAGATGTGAAATGGATCCTTGAAAAGACAAAAGAATGCCAAAAAGATATCTATATGTGTTTTTTCGACTACAGCAAGACCTTTGTGTAAACCAAGAGAAACTCTGGTCCACACTAAGAAGCATGGATATACCAGAACACCTGATAGTTCTCTTGCACAACCTTTACATTGTTCAAGGAGCAACAGTTCAAATGGTAGAAAGGTCAAAAGAATGGTTTAAAGTCAGCAAAGGTGTTCAACAAGGCTGCGTATTTTCCCCCTACCTGTTTAATTTATATGCAGAGCAAATCATCAGAGAAGCAGGAATGTATGAAGACAACTGAAGTGTGCAGATTGGGGAAAGTCTCATCAAATAACTTTACTATGCTGATGATACCACATTACTGGCTAAAAGTGAAAATGATCTGAAACATTTGCTTCTCAAGAACAAGGGACATAGTCTTAAAATGGGCCTGCACCTTCATTTAAAGAAGACAAAGATCCTGACAACTGGCAAAATCAATGTTCATTGTTGATGGAGAAGAAATTGAAATAGTTGATAACTTTAACCTACTTGGATCAACTATCAATAAAGAAATGACAAGCAGTCAAGAAATCCAATGATGCATTGCTCTTGGCAAAATGGCTATGAAGGATCTAGACAAGATTCTCAAGAGCAGAGATGTCTCTCTCCATACAAAGATTTGACTTATTCAAGCCATGGTATTTTCAATAGCTGGCGATGAATATTGTGTATAACATGGACTGCCTGAAGAACAAATCAGTCAGTTCTAGAGGAGATCAAACCTAAACTTACCTTAGAAGCTCAAATGACAAGACTTTAAAGTTTTTATTATTCTCTAGCAGCCCTCAAACTAAATATATTTACTACCCCTTGAGGCTGGCATAAAGCTATGCCAAAACACTGCAGGGGTACTGTGGTTGTATATATTTCCTGTGGGTGTGGCACTTTTTTGATTGGGAAAAAACTGGAAAATAAACAAGAACACTCTTTTTACTCTCTCTGAAGATACCCCAAAACCTTTAATAACCCTTCTCTATATTGAAACACTATGACATTTCCATTCAAAAATTGTTTTTAAAGGATCAGTAGTTTTCCTATCAGATTACTCATTATTAAAAACTGCTTTGGTTAAGGTCAACCCAAGGGCTCAACAACAGTGCTGCACGCTCAGGTCTGATTTTTCTGAATAGGGGATCAGTCTTAAAATTCCAACTAGAGTGAGGTTATTTGCTTTTCTCAAGATCCTCTAAAGAACATTTCTTTTACACAGAGAAGATAATTTTATGAAGGACCTTTCACAATTATATGACAGAATACATGTGTAAAAGGCTTCATATGAAATTATGTCACACATAAAAGTGCACGCAGTGCAATTAGATTATTGTTTATTGTTTACCAGATTCTTGATATACCGCCCCCCATTACATCGGGGCGGTTTACAATATAAAATCATCACATTAGGAAAAAAGAAAAAGAACTACAATAACATACAGGACTTTGTATGTGTACTTTATTTATTTAAAAGTTCTTCTATATCGTTATATGCAAACACATTCAAGGCGATGTACAGCACAGACTGCAACCTTAGAGTAGGCATATTCAGGGAAGGAGTTTGTGTACAGCAAAGGTAGAATCATGATTTACGTGTGTACTGTATTTCATAAAACACATGTATATATCAGTACTTCATGCCAGCTCCCAGGTAGACATAAATGTCCACGTTTTTCAAGCTGGTCCTGGTGTACCTCCTAGACAGTTTAGCTTTCAGGATATCCACAATGAATATGCATGAAACAGATTTGCATGCAATGGAAGCAATGCACGCAAATCCATCTTGTGCCTATTCATTGTGGATATCCTGAAAGCCATACTGACTAGGAGGTACACCAGGACCAGCTTGAAAAACACTGATCTAGTGGCTATTTCTGCTAGATTTGTGCTAGTAATTTATAAAATTTGTATAGGTGCATATGTGCATTTATAAACTAGACTAAACATAGGTACCTATGGGGCTTTCACATATACTGTAGGTGATCTGTTAAAATATTATCCTCACGATGTGCTTATTTTTAAACACTAAAATGTCAATCTCTTTCTGATGGATATTTTTCTAAGTAGCAAATTTGTTGAATCAGACCTTACAGTTTGAAGAGCTAGATTTTGGATGGCACTTTAAAAATAAAAAGGTTGTGTGCACTTGGCTAAACCGAGTTAAAGAGTCTGTCACGAGACACTGGAATGAAAGCAGAATGGTATGGCTACTGAAAAGCTGAGGCACACTGCGACCTAGACCTAGAACGGAGAAGATTGGAGGCCTCCTTGCTTCCTTACCGTGAAGTGCAAACTTTCATACCTGTCAGCTATAAATCAAGTGGTTTATGGGGCTCAGCCAGGGGTTGCAATATTTACACACTAATTAAAAAATCATAAAGCTGGTCCATTTCAGTTTGTGAAGGAAAGAACTCAAGGAACTGCTACTGAAACTGGTGTTAATCAGTAACTCCTAATGATCAGCTTCCAAGCCCCACAGGGTATAGGCTTATTCAGCCACAAATAGCAAACAGATAACAGAAGAAAGTGTGATAACAAGCACAGCAGAAGATTAACCCATAGCTCTGTTCAGAATGGAAGATTTCCAAAACGCCTTTGGTATCTCCCTTTTTTTTTTTATCGTGTTTTCATTCTTAAAGGAAATGTTTTTTTAATTAGTGGGATCGGTAATAAATTAAAACATTCACATTTTACTGCAGTGTTAGGTTAAAGGTGAGAGGAAACCATTTTTTATATTTAATTTAAATCACGCTTTGTTTTTTTACCCTCTTTATGGCATGTTGCCTTCTGCTAAAGTCTGGCTTTTTGTCAACTAGACTCTGTATTGTTTTTGTTCACTCTTTCACCCTCTGTACACACACAGAAGTTTACTCTTAAATCAGTAGTTCCTTCGCTCCTTCCTCACTCTTCTCTGTGACATTCCTCATCCTAATTCCTTCTCCAAACTGTGGCAGCCACCAGCTAAACAGAAATAAAGAAACCAGAGCAAATGAACTCAGTAGGAGGATCTCAGCATTAGCTAAAGAGACTAATAATTGCTGGGTAAATTATCGAGTTTTGCTGTATGCTCAAAGTGAGCCCATGCGTGTCTCCTTTCAAACATGCAGTACAGAAGCGCCTGTCACTCATCGCCTGCTTCAACTCGCAAGTTCAGGCAGGAACAGTAGATGCAATAACTCAGGTCCCATCTGTTAGCTGATTTCCAGTAAATGCTGACTTTCCTAAATAAATTACGCTAAGCTTTGCAGCACAAAACAAGTAAGTATAGCTGGATTGGGAAAAGAAAAGGTATTGAATGTAAAAGGACTGTGGCAAATTAAAAGAAAAGAATTCAATTTAACAGAACATCAACATGTTCTGTTAAACTGAATTCTGCATGAAAAGGTGAGCATGAGAAATGTTTTCTGCATAACTCAGGTATGTGGTGAACTACAGGGCAAAGGGAACAATGCCTCAGATACTCAGGAAAAAGAATCTTCTCTTCATGTCATGGAAGCTGCTTTTGCACTTGTAAGATATCCTGGTAAGCAAAAGCATGAATATCTGCTTTTCTACTTGTACATGTAATTTATTATTTATTTATTGTTTGTTTGTTTGTTCATTTTCTTTAGGATTTTTGAAGAGAGAGCTTTTGATGAAGTCTACAAACTTTTAAATTTGCCCTGCAATTCACTTGGGTGTCATGATAGTGCTGATTTTAACAGAGATAACGTGCTGATTATTCATGGCAAATAGCCATCCGTGTGCTGAAAAGGAGGGTTATGAGCAGGTGAATGTTAGTGGTCAGAAAAGGGGTGTTGGGAGAGCAGAGAATAGGTGTGTGCTGGGCGGGCCTGAAAAGTAGACGCGAATGATAAATTCCATAAGCCTCACGTGCGCATGCATCAATAAAAGCACCCGCCCACATTTACTCCTGCCGTATACACTAACCAGAGCAGGGGAAATGCATCTCTCATGACCTGCAGTGTGTTTGCTGGCACTTGTTACAGCTGTTAGACATTCTGTTGAGTTGTTTTGTGAAGACTTTGGTGGGCTGGAGTTGACCCCGATCCCCCTCCCTGTGAGGTATCCATCTGTGGTTGAAGGGCCAGATTGAAGTTGCCTCCTACCAAAAGTTATCCCTCCAAAAAGGTGCTGAGTACTTGAGAAAGTTTATCATAGAAAGAGCCCTGAACATCATTAGGGTCATATACACAAAACTGTAGTGGTCTTCACCTTTAACAAAACTGTAGTGGTCTTCACCGTCTTTTCAAGTATCAAGAACCTGGAAGGGAAGATATGACGCCAGCAGGACGGCAACCCAACCAGTTTTTTCCCAATTCTATTAGATGCAAACCAGTGTAATTTAAAATGCTTGTGAGTCACTCGGAACTTATCGTGTTGTAGCAAATGGGTCTCTTACAAGCAAGCAACTTGGATTTTAAGTCAGGCTAATTCCTTAAATAGTAGTTGGCGTTTCATTGGGGAGTTTAGCCCTTGGATGTTTAGGGAGCTAAACTCCATACTAGCTCCCCTCTAATCCCCATGACCCCTATTATTCCTCGCATAAACCTACCTATCCCCCCTTCCCCCTTCTCCCTCACGCCCATCTACCCTCCTCTAGACACAAAGACATCATCCTGGTTCCAACGTTCACCATGAAAGCCTCCCTCATACACACAACGAAGAGCAAAACTTATCACCAGTCATAACCACAACCACACACACTCCTGACCATATTCAAACCCTGTTATCACAAACACCAGTAGAAACACAGTGTAAATTTGAAACCCTCAGAGCAAAATTCTCCTACTCCTCTAAGAAAAGTTCCAACAAATTGTCCATTGATTCAAGTTGGAGGGGTCAGGCCACAATCTGGCGCCTCCGAGATGTCTCGCAATCTTTTACCACCTTGAGGGGCACTCTCCCACTAGGGTTTTGGAGCGTCAGTTTTCTTTCCTATGTGGGATGCTGTTGGGCCCTCAGGCAGGTTAGACCACCCAGCATCTTTTAATGTGTTCAAAGCTTCCTCCAAAGACTGGACTTGAAATGAGCATCCATCTAATGTAAATTGTAATCCAAAAGGAAAGGACCAATGGTATCTAACATTTTTCTGACCGAAGCCTTTGAGTGACAGGCCTCAGCTCTCTCTTTTTTTTCATACTGAGTGTTGATGAGTCATCGTATAGCTCAATGTTATGATTATTCCATTTGAATTGGCCAGGTTTGCATGTTGCTTGGAGCATCCGCTCCTGGGATACAAACTCGTAAAACAAGCTAAGATGTCTCGCGGCTGCTCACCACGCACGGGGCCTAAAGCATGATGTGTTCTCTCCACTTTAAAGCATACTGACTCAGGATCAACCTGGGGTGATTGTACTATAGCACGGCAAATGTGCTCCACTAGGACAAGGTAGACAGTTGGGCCAGTAGACTCCGGGAGGCCTCAAAATCGCAAATTACAATGGTGAGATTGATTCTCAAAGTCCTCCAGCTTCAACATCATTTCATCCTGTGTTGTTTGTGCTAACTTAAGCTTTTGAGTCCACTCGGTAATAGCCGCATCATGTTCCTCCAGCCTGGACTCATTATCCTCTATGCGTTAACCCAGCTTGTGAATATCCATGCTCACATCCAACATCCAGGTCCGCACATCATGTTGAAGAGAGTTATGTCCCTTTAAGTTCTGAGAACCACTGTCGGAGTTCATCTCACAAGGAGCATAGGTCAGTCAGTGGTTCACCCGCACATTCAAGTCTCTGCAAGTCCTGGTCTGTGAGGTGTTGCGAGACATGGCCTGCCATTTTGTCAAACACTGTAGGATCACTGCCTTAAAATGATTTAAGGTCTACCAGCATTTTTATTTAAGCTCCCGCCATCCAGGCTATCGGGGTATGCGTTGTGCTGAAAGAGAGATCAGTAAAAGGTCAGAAGGTATGCCAAATTAATGGGTGAAACTAAAAGACTAGGCGGCCATCATAGACATGACATCCATAGGGGTTCTACTTTGATCTGATGTGTGTGCTCCAGTCAGTCACTTCTCTTCTGCTTTTCCAGAATGACAAGGAGGGGAGGGGTGGATTAAAAGGCAGAGTATCTCTCTTCTGCTCAATCTGCTCCAAGCGTACTCTGTTCTCTCTTGGTTTTTGAATTCTTTTTGGAGGAGAAAGTCTGGACCAGGGAAGCTGATGTCTATTCTCAGGGGTTCGTGTCCATTGAGATGGGCATTGCCTCAGGAGCACATACCTAGCTGCATCTCAGGCTGTTACTCCAAGCACACCAAAGACTTTCCTAAGGCGCACTGGTTAAGAAGCACTGCCCTAGTAGATGTTAGGGGAAATCTAGAATGAGGCTGGGTGCTCTAGTAGACACTAGGGGCAACTGGGAATAGCCTGGATTAGTGACATTGAAGCTGTGATTGGGAAACATCAGGGAGGCTCAGAAAGAAAACATCTGCAATATGCCCAACTGGGGCAGAGGACCTATTACGTAGCATAGGTAAAGGAGAAGCCTCCATGCTGTAAGCCTCGTCAAAGCCCTGTTGGTTTGCTTCTGTCAGCTGTGTAGAGTCCTGTCTGCCTGTGCGGGCTGCCACCCCGTGTCCTGCACTGCTACCCTTTCCTACATTGTGCCTCATCGTGCTTGCCTCACCTTGCCTGATCTGCATGGCACCACCACTCCTTAGTCCACCCATCATTGTAACTATCCTGCCACCCCCGCCTCCACTGGGGGACACGTATTCCCATCGTCTGCCACCAACTGTCTTTCAAGTACTTTACATTGCCAACACCCTGTGCTGTGGTACAGTTGCCCCCACCATGTTTGTCATCAGTACTGGCAGCCACATGGGCTGCCCACAGATATGGCGGGTCCAGCGGCTCCCAGCTCTCCCTCCTTCACTCACCTATTCATTGCCTTTCCTGAGTGCTCTATCTAGTGTTGGGGCTACATCTGTCTCTCTTCCTCACAGGTCATGCATGTCATCCTGTCATCCTTGCAGCCCTTAGGGCACACTAACCTAGGGCACCGTAACCTTGTTAGGCCACCTTAACCTATGGTTCCATAGCCCAGGGTGCCTTCTAGAGTGCCTTGTCCAGGGGTGCCTACTATGGTGCTTAGCGTAAGGAGCCCTATAGGCTGCCTTATGAGGCACCTTACAAGTCGCCTTACAAGGCACCTTACAGGGCGCCTTGCAAGGTACCTTATCGGGCACCTTACAGGGTGCCTTACCAGGCACCTTACAGGGCGCCTTACGAGGCACCTTACCAGGCACCTTACAGGGCGCCTTACCAGGCACCTTTCAAGGCACCTTACAAGGCGCCTTGTAAGGTGCCCTGTAAGGTGCCTTACAAGGCGCCTTTAAGGTGCCTTATGAGGCGCCTTGTAACGCACGGTAGTTTGTAACATGCATTAGCTGATATGGCTTGCTGTAACGATGCACCGCCCACGCCTTTATATGGGCATCTGTACCTTTACCACAGAACCTAACGCGAATGACATTACCGCAGTTTAGTAAACATACCCCATAGTCTTAGGGGTATGTTTACTAAACCGTCCTAATGTTACCGGCGCTAGTTGCAGTGATAATGTGAAGAATACCGTATAAGGAGTGGGTGTTCCAGTCCTAAGGTAGCAAGAATCTGTATCGCGCGATAGTGGGCACCGTGGCACGTTAACGCGCGTTAGCCCTAAGTACATGCCAGTGCAGTGTTAAAAGCTATAACGATGTAGCCCACTGATTACTGCAATGACTGTGGAAGCAGAGGTCAAGGGTTCGATCCTTCCGTGGTGTATCTAAAAAGGCTGTCTGAGGCATTTTCTTTTAATTCAAATCAGTGCTGCCAGCAAAAGCACCCTCATAGTGCCTTAACCTAAGGTGCCTCATAAGGTGCCTCATAAGGTGCCTCATAAGGCGCCCCATAGGTCACATTATAAAATGCCCTGTCTGCCAAGGCACCCTAGAATGTGCCCTATAGGGCGCTGTATAGGGCACTTTACAGGGCGCCTTATAGGGCGTCCTATAGGGTGCCTATGAGGCACCTTAGGCTACAGCACTGTGAGGGTGTTTCTGCTGGCAGCACTGATTTAAATTAAAAGAAAATGTTTTAGACAGCCTTTTTGGACTACACCACTGCAGGATTGAACCGATAATCTCTGCCTCCATAGTCATTGAAGTAACCAGTAGGCTACATTTCTATAGCTACTACCACACTGCTGGCTGGCTACAGAAAGACTGCAGGTCAGCACACAAACTGTCTGCTGTGGTTACCAGGATAGGGTAAATCCACCCGTACCCATGATGCACTGCACATGCAGATCAGCAGTCTACAGCTGATCACATAATGGGGTATGCACCCCCACAGCACCTAGACCTGGTAGGGGAAACTGACCATGTGTGTCACTGGCACAGAGTAGCTACAGACCGTGACATTGTGCGGGTCCTGTGCTCACCGTGAGGGTGAGGTGGGGCACCCAGCACCAGGTCCGCAGCACCTGGCTTGGCTGAGATAGGCTTTGCTGCAGGTCCCCATCAGTGCCAGTGTGTGATAGGTAGTTCTTACAGACACACCTAGGATACACCTGTGTCCATCTGTATTTCCCAGTCATGTTTAGCTCTTGTGGACTATGATGCACCCAGAATAATGCATATCCTGTGTGGATGCATTGGTCACATGTTATAGGTGAAGGGGGGTGTTTGGACCCAAAAGCAGATTATGTAGCACCACCCAACCCACCCTCTGTGGCTCAGGGTTGGGGGTATAGGATCTCCTACCAACAGATCCACATTGTACATCTCTGCAATGGTGGCAGTAGAGGGGACCATCAACCCCAATCCTGCTGGGGAACAGGCATCCTACAGGGCAGTCGATGCAGATCTGTACATATCACATAAGGCAATGGCAGACAGGCAGAACGCTGGAGAAGCTCAGCTGCCCCCCACCATTATCTGACATTCACCAGCAGAGAGCACAGTCAGTCTTCACCCTGCAAGTTGTTCCAGCCATACAGTCTGCTAGTATATAGTGTATGTTCCTGGAGGAACTGTGTGCACCCAAAAATGGGATGTGAGTGCACACACACACCAAGCAGGTATGTCAGTGATCGGGCCCCAGAAAAGAGAACCCATAAATATTACTTGAGAGAAATGCTTTATAGCACTATGGGGGAACCTAGCCATGCTGTGGTCACTGCTCAGTCAGGGTGAGAGTGACCTCCCAGGATGACATGCTGTAGCCACCCTGTCCAAGCAGGTGGTGTTCAGACACTACAATGTCCCAGCCATTGCCCTATACCCTGTGCAGATGCATCCTTCCCAGGCCACCCTGTCAGGCCATACCCACAGTACCTTGCTCCTCATTATGCACATTGGCAGGCTAACACTGGAAACAGTGCAAGCAGTGTGGGCTCAGTAAGGTGTGGGCAGCCACAACACACTGGATAGAGATACACACACTCCCACACCTATGCCAGCATTGTGCAAATATGGAGGTTTGTAGCAGCCCTGGCCGCCTCACCATTCCTGGGCACAGTTCAGGCATTGCTATGGTATGCAATACTTTTGGGTCACTCCCCGGGGTGGTAAATACTGTCAGAAGCAATAACTGAAACACACTCCACAGATATTAGAAAGGTTGCTATGATGAATCTCTATCAACAAATCATGTTTAACTTAGGATTTGTTAGCTGACATTAATCATAACAACCTTTTGATATATGTGAATGTGTTCCCAAGTTTAGGATGGCATTGCTAAGGTATGCAGGTGCCAGTATTGGGAGATGCTGCTCCGCGCAGGGCCCAACAGCCTGACTCTCTGTGAGGCTTTGGATAGTGGAGCCTGTGAGTGTGGGTGTTTCTGCCCCTGTTGGCCGCTGCTCTAGGGCAGGGGTTCCCAACTCCGGTCCTGATGGGCCAAACACGGTTCAGGTTTTCATGCTGTCCCTAATGAATATGCATGAGATACATTTGCATACAATGGGGGTGATGCATACAAATGCAGCACAGGCATATGGCAATGGAAGAAAATCCCGGGAACAAATGTTGATCTATAGAGAACAAAAATTGATTTTTACATTGCAATCCATAGAACCCATGGGTTTAAACGTACGAGTAGATTGGAATGCCTGTACATAAGCAAAAAGACAAAACAAATTTAGCGGGGACTGAATAGTAACAACACGTCACCGGGGCAGTGCGGTATATGTTTAAAACTGAAATGATTTTAATAGCTCTTGACATTCATAAAAACTAATAATTAGGGTAGAATTTCTAGGATCAAGTTACTGCTAAAACCACCTGGAAAATATTAGATTCTGATTGAAACCTATAGAAAACCGTCACACAATGAGCATGCACAGCGTCTCAAAACAAAACTTAGCATTGAAGAAGAAGAAGACGACAGCCATAGCCGAAACCGCAGTAAGTGAAATCAGCAGCCTTATGTTAAATCAATTAATATGCGAATTTAAGATCTGAAAAACTATGACAGAACTGAGGTTAATGATTTAATAGCGAATGTGCATTGTATTTTCAGAAAAGGCATGTGAATGTGACCCTTAGTGCGAGACACGACCCCTTGAAAAAACACGCTAGTGAAACGCTATGGCGCACAGGTTGGCGTTGGGGAAAGACAGCCGGACCAGATAAGTACTAAAGCACCACTTTATTAAATTTGAAGCACGTTACTAGTGGGCAAATCTGGTACAGGCCGAACAGCGCTAGTACACTAAAAGTCATTCAGAAAACATGCGGAAAGGCAGACAACAATAACACACTGAAAAGAAAAGCTTCAAGTAAAAGACAACGAAACAGGTCATTGATGCAAACGTGAGCACAGCGTTTAAGATTTTATCTCAAACTCGATAATAAGCTCCTTCTTAGTCTGAGACCTGGTTGCCAATTAGATAAACCTCAATTGGTGAAGAGTGGAGCGCTAAACTTACTACACAATACTGGCTAATATTTATTAGGGACAGCATGAAACCTGAATGGTGTTTGGCCCTCCAGGACTGCAATTGGGAAACTCTGCTCCAGGGATTGCACATGTTTATGGTGTCTGTGCTCTGTAGGGTAAAATATAGGCGTTTCAGGCATGTTTAATTTATCTGCAATAAAGGTTCCGTTTTTTTTCCACGGTTTAGTATTGGGTAAAAGATGGGGACAAGGTTGGCAGGAGCCACAGCTGGGACTTGAACTTGTGACCTTCTGCCCCTGATCACACTGACTGCGTGTACTGCACCAAACTGTTGCCACAGGGGCAAATCATTCCCTTGGGATACCATGACTGTTTGTCAGACAGACCTTGTCTGTTGCAATGCACAGCACCCACCTAAACGGGGCTTGGCAGAGGTCTGCTGTGGGCAGATGCTACTGCCCCCTCCGCCACAAGCACCCCTCTGCCACCATACTGACATGCCCTTATGCCGGTGGTGTTGGTGGTGTGCAGTCCCAGGCCATCCAGTGTTCCGGTAGGGGCGCCTACATGAACATGCATGCTTCCCCCTGGCACCGCCTGCCAATGTTATGTGCCCTGGAGGTACCTGCTGGGTAATAGCCCCTGTGACACTGTGGGACACACATTGTTGCCCATGTTGGTCCCTCGTCAGTTGCTGTCTTGCTGCTTTCCAGTTTTGGCATTCCTATGTGCCACCTAGGCATCTGCCTAGTCCGCACTGTGCCCCAGCTGGACCACAGCATATGCCACCTACAGCCCCCTGTATCCCATTTACAGCATGCCTTTCCTATGTGCCAGAACAGAAAGTCATCGAAAAACCATAAAGGATTCTCCCAAAAACTTTCAGTGAACTTGCCTGAATACTTTTTTTGGCGGGACCAACTGACAAGAAAGGGGAGAAGGAAACTCCCGCCTCAGCATCAGGAGGGCCCTTTTATTCAACAAGATCAAAAACCAAAGAACAGTGATGTGAAAAAATAGTGTAACAAACACTTATCTGAAAGGACAGGCGATGAAATCTTCATAGTGGAGTAGCACGACATGCATGTTTCGGGCTTGAAAAAGCCCTATATCAAGTGTTCCCCTTGGTCTGACTAGAAGATCGCCTCTGCGTGAACATGATCCCATGGTTAACTTATTCGTAGCAAAAATGGCAGCAGATTGGTTGCTCACAACACGTGATGGGAACACGTGATAAGAAGAGGAAGTGGACAAAAAATTGCCGATGAAAGACATGGCTTCACTCAATGAAAGATCATTCAATCCGTTAAATCACACTCCACCAGTCACATTCCATGTTAAGTCCCAGAGGATCGATTGTGTTCAGACGGAACATCCAGCGTTGTTCACAAAGTTGAAGTCGATGCTCCCGATCACCCCCTCGCAAATTTGCAGGAACCCAATCAATGACCCGCCATCGAAGGTCAGAAAAAGAGTGGTGCCTTTGAATACAATGGTCAACTATGGGTGCAGAGAAGGTCCTGTTGCGCAATCTGGAAGCATGCTCGCCCAGTCGTATCCTCACTGGACGAATTGTCCTGCTGATGTAAGACAAACCACAGGGGCAGATCAACATATATACCACGAAGGAGGACTGACAAGTAGAACTCCCAAGAAAGGTGAATGATTCCTCCGTAGCCAAGTGAGACCATTGTACGCCCTCTATAGTGATGGAACAATATTTACAATTTTGGCAAGCCCAATGGCCCTGTCTGGATTCAGTCGGAGAAGGAGAAGAAGAAGGGGGGCGTGCATGAACCAATCGGTCACGCAAGTTGTGCCCCCTGGTATAGGCCAACCGTAAAGGTTTCTGAAAGCAAGGATGTAATTGCAAAATATGCCAATGTTTTTTCAAAAGACAAGTGACCTGGGCTGTGTCCATCATAAAAGGGAGCACTCCTGTTATGACAGTCGGATCACTCTCCACCCCCGAGGATGAACGGGTGGCTGAAGCATCCATCAACCATTCGCGATGTGAAAATCGTGCCCTAAGGTATGCCTGACGAACTATCGTCCATGGATATCCCCTGTCCAGAAGTCGGGATCGGAGAGCCTTTGCTTGTAGCTTGTAATCCTGCAACGAAGAGCAAATGCGGCGTAACCACAAAAATTGACTGTAAGGGAGACCCCGCCGTAACGCGGTGCGGTGATGACTATGATACCGCAATAAACTGTTTCTTTGGCTCGGTTTTCGAAATAGCGTGGTAGAAAACCTACCCTCCTGTTTGAATACCAATACATCAAGAAACTCAATCCGCTGAGTACTTATGTGAGCCGTGAACTGGATATTAGACTTGATGGTATTCAACCAGCTGAGAAAATCAGTCAATTGCCGCTCCGTTGATGACCACAGTAAAAAAATGTCATCGAGAAACCGGAGCCAAAGTTTTACGTGTTGAAACTGTTCCGCAGGATAAATAAACTGTTCCTCCATAGCCGCCAAATATAAAGTGGCTATGGAAGGGGCTAAGATGGCACCCATCGCAATCCCAAAACATTGTTGATAAAATTGCCCCTGGAAAAGGAAATTGTTTTTTGTCAAAACTAGCCGAGTGATGTCTAATAAGAAGGTTTTGGGTATTCTCGATGGAGCTGTCGTAAAAGCTGATTCAAGGAGGGTCAAAGCTTCCTCCTGATGAATGTTTGTGTACAACGCTGTCACATCCAAAGTAACTAATATAAGATCATCCAATGGTTCCGTAAACCCAGAAAGAATGGTAAGAAAATGAGAGGTATCTCTCAAATAAGACTTCACACATCAAGCTTCTTTTCGCAAGAATACATCGCTGAATTGGGACAAGGGTTCAAGAACAGAACCCCTGCATGACACGATTGGACGTCCCGGATGAGCTGATAAAGATTTATGTACTTTGGGGACGGTATAGATGACCGGTATCAAAGGATGCCGCTGCACTAGAAAAGAAGCCTCCCGAGATGTGACCCAACCCTTCGTGTGTGCCTCCTTCACTAAGGATTGAATGGCTATCTGTAAAGGAGCTGTGGGATCGGCTGACAAAGGTTTATAACATTTCAAATCGTGCAACTAAGATGATAAACCCCGTTCATATACAGACGATGATTGTACCACCACCGCTCCCCCTTGTCAGCTCCCCGTATTACTAAGTCCTTATTGGCCACCAATTGCTTAATGGCCAAGTGTTGCGCATTAGAGATGTTAGAATGAGGTCTTGGAAATCCCTTCTCACAAGACGATAGCTCCCGTAATATCAGGGACTGATAAGTCAAGATAGCCGGATCTGGGGCACCCGGGGGGACCCATTGAGATCTAGGGCTAAAAATAGAGCCATCAATGGGCCCAGGTTGATCAGCAAAATACTGGATTACGCGTAATTTCCGAAAAAAATGGAATAATGCCACCCTCATAGTAAAGGGATCATAACGTACCGTCGGAATGAAGGAAAGGCCCAGATCAAGCACCTCTAATTGAGCAGATGTTAATACCAGCCCGGAGAGGTTGATGACTGTTGTCTTCGAGATCTCTGTCTGGTGTTGGGAGGCTCCCACTGGTCGTCCATGGCAGGCCGGCGGGACCGACCCCCTCTGCCCTGCCAGCCCGAACGAAAACCCTCAGAT
Source organism: Ichthyophis bannanicus (assembly GCA_033557465.1). NCBI lineage: Eukaryota > Metazoa > Chordata > Amphibia > Gymnophiona > Ichthyophiidae > Ichthyophis > Ichthyophis bannanicus. The sequence goes on along the minus strand of CM066033.1, from coordinate 227,905,806 downwards.
GATCTAGTTGATCTAGGAGTTCTAGACCGGTCCCGAGAGGAATCACTAGACTCAGTATCATCCGAGGACTGCTCAAACGTGACTCGCTTGGCTTCCGCAGGATTACTGGGCTCCATCTCTGGTTTTTCATACATCCAACGGTAAACTTTATTTGAGTCATAGTCAGTTTTGTCCCTCTGAAACTTGTGGGTTTTAAATGCTTTTAAATAATCAAAAAAACCTTGAAGCTGTCGTTCCATGTCCTCCATTTTCTGACCGAACACCTCTTCCCCCAGAGATTCACAAAGGGGAGATTTTACCTTCTCAAACTCCTTAGAAATAACCGTTTCTTCAAACGTTGTACGGTCAATAATCAGATACTTTTCACTCTTGTTCCCTATTACAGATAAGTATAATGTTTCAAATACTCTTCTTCTTTAATAATACACTTTTAAACAGCTTTTCACCAAATCTCACAAAAGACTCAATAATATTCACAAAACCTCTTTCCCTTTAACTTTTCTTCACTAGTTTTGTGTTTCTTCTCCTTTTACAGGAAACACCACAAAGATATCTCAGGATATAAAAACCCAGCAAGTTATGGCTATGAAATCCTCGACAGCGCTTCTGAAAGTAAAAAAAAAATAAAAATAAATAAATATGGGTGCACCCTAACACAATAAAAATAAAAAAATAAAAATGATGTTTGTCTAGATGTGTCAGTGTTGGTAGCTACTTACCTTCCTAACGCTCTCTTGAGAAGGGGCCCATGGAATCCAGGTCCCGTTCTGCTGGTCTTCGGGTTCTGTCATTGGGTTCTTGTTGTTCTGTTGGGTCTGTGCCTACTATGTACACTTTACAAATTCATTAAGAGAATCTACGTTCCTTGTCAGTTGGGGTAAATTATTTTTCTCTGAAATATCAGAGACAACAGGATTTTAAAACGTCATTTGGCTCCTAACTAATAAAATAAAAGAATAATTGATATTCCCTAATTATCCCACTGTCTTTCATTCAAACCCCATTCGTACACCAATACCAACCGCAAAAATCCAAACCAATAACCAAACGCTGGATTCAGATCCAAAATGATTCTCTCCTTTCTCTTTCCTCTGTCACTTAAATACTGCTCCTTAGAAACAGTTACAGCTAATCTGGTTCTGTCAGTCAGCCAGTTCAGCTGAAATTCCGAACTTCCTTTTTAAGAAAGACAATAGTCTTCTTTACTCCTTTTAACAGGGCCAGCCCGACCATTGTACGGGAATGTTGCCCACACTTGGCCCCGCGCCTTGAGAGGCCCCACACCTGTTTGATCAGCTTCAGAGGGAGCTGAGGAGGTCTAAAGTCCGGCACCCCAGCTTATCTCTGCACAATTGCAGGAATGAAGAGCAGCATTGTTCTTCACTCTGGTGGCTATAAACTTGCTTGGAGGTTAAATGGAGGCATTTCCTCTAAAGATGATCAGCCAGGCGCGGGGCTCCTCTTGTGTGAGGCCATATTGCGGGAGGGGGAAGAAAGAGCTGCTGGGCTTGGAAGAAGAATGGGGCTAAGACTGGAAATGGGCTAATGGGGGAGGGGAGAATGGAAATGGAAGGGAGCGGATGCTGGGGTAGGACTAGAAGGGTATGGGGCTGGGACTTGTGAGAGAAAAAAAGAAGCTGGGGATGTGAGGATGGAGAGAGGTACAAATATTTTGTGAGGGAGAGAAGAAAAATCTATGATTGGTTGAATATTGGGAGAGTAAGTGGGGACTGAGCATAGAGGTATGAAATTTGAGTGGATGAAAAAGGAAGAAAAAAGAAAAGGAGGAAAGGGCAAAAGGGGAAAGATCAGTATGTTAGAGCAGATGTAGAGAGAGAATGGAAAAAAAAACTAGAAGAGAGGACAGATGGACAGCAGAAGACATAAAGAAAGCAGAAGAAAGTGACTGGGGCAATTGCGACTGAAAAATAAAATGCCCAAACAATAAAAAGTAGAAAAATACTATTTTATTTTGAATGTATTAGCTGGAATATGTCATCTTTGGGAAATGTGCATCATCAACGTCCTGTTTTATTTTGTTTAGTACAAGAGGAAATTAATTTTAGAGTTTTTTATCTCCAATGTTGTACATTCCAACTTTGGCTTTTGTGGTTACCTGTTTAATTATTATCTTCATATTTCTAAATTGTGATCCCTTTGTCTATGTTTGGTGATAGTTTATGTTCTGCATGGGTAACCGAGCTGCGTTATTCTGTTTATGTAGTTTCTATTTGACAGTGCCACTTGTTCTCTTTCCCCAGTAGGAGATGTACTGGTATTCTCTGAGATGCATTGGTTTAATATTTGCAGTGTTGCCTTTTGATAGGTAGGGTTTGGTGCTGGTAGTGCTGGTAGTGCTGTTATGATACGGCGGGTTTGCTATGGGTTCTAAATGCTATTATTACTTGATTTCACTGAACTCATTCTCCATTCAGGAACCATAAAATATTATCAATTACTCTAAATTGTATATTCGTTTTTTGTCGGATCACTCACCATGAGAATACAGCACTGTTTAGCTGTTATATCCGTTTGAATTCATTAACTAGATTACCTCAACCAACAAAGTTTCGTTTTTCTCAGAGGAACCTTATGTTCTCAACCAATTTGGTTCCTGAGTGGATTTCCCTTTTATATGGATGGACAAATGCCTTTGAAATCAGTATGTTAGAGCAGATGTAGAGAGAGAATGGAAAAAAACCTAGAAGAGAGGACAGATGGACAGCAGAAGACATGAAGAAAGCAGAAGAAAGTGACTGGGGCAATTGCGACTGAAAAATAAAATGCCCAAACAACAGAAAGTAGAAAAATACTATTTTATTTTTAATTTATTAACTGGAATATGTCATCTTTCTCAGAGGAACCTTATGTTCTCAACCGATTTGGTTCCTGAGTGGATCTCCCTTTTATATGGATGGACAAATGCCTTTGAAAAAGTGAACAGCTGACGGAACGTCAGAGTTCGGATTGGCAGCATCCATTTGAATTGCTGGTTGATTCCTCTGAGAAAAATGAGACTTTTTTGGTTGAAGTAATCAAGTTAATGAATTCAAATTGATATAACAGCTAAACAGTGCTGTAATCTCTGTTTTTTTGAACCATAAGGGGTCTGTTATTAAACTAATTAAAAAGGAGGGCTCACTTCGAGAGTAGGAATGTTCCTTCTCATGGTGAGTGATCTGACAAAAAACTAATATACAATTTAGAGTACGTGATAATATTTTATGGTTCTTGAATGGAGAATGAGTTCAGTGAAATCAAGCAATAATAGGATTTATTGGGGTTGATTTTTGTGGGTGTATTTATATAATAACTTATGGGTTCTAAATGGGCAGGGTTTATAGTACTTCCTAATGTGTCTGGCAGTTGGCTCTGGAGTATAGTAATGTAGAAATTTGGTAGTCTTTCTTTATCCTCATTGCCCATGCCAGTGGTATTCAGACACTCATTAATAGGCATGTTTATTAAAAGTTAATGCTGATTAACAAATGTTAATATGCGCTAAGGGCAGCAACACCCATTTATTTCTATTGGCGCAGTGGCACTTAATGCACATTGATATTTAGTAAACATGCCCCTAAGTCATTGCTAGGGCAAAATAGAGGTTTGTAAAGGGCTCCTTTGAAAGCTGCCTAAAATTTTAGATGTAACCAATATTTAAACCCTTAGAAATTAACCTCAATAAATCTCCCTACCACTTGATTTCTAATATCTATTATTCCTTTGGGAACCAGTTAAAACTATCACACACTAAATGTGTAAATATAGAAATGTGTACAATTTTTTTGTTGGATCACTGACCATGAGAAGAAACTTTTCCTCTCTCATAGTGAGCCCTCCGTTTTAATCATTTAGAAAGGACCCCAACAGATCCTACAACACAGAATCAACAGCACATTTGGCTGCCATTACCGTCAATGCCAAGAAATGTGTTTATCTCTTCTCATTTGAGAAATGTGTTTATCTCTTCTCAAACTTTCCCAATTGGGATCTCATAAAATCATTTAAATAACATGAATCATCATTGTACTTTGCTGATGTCATCTGTATGCTTCTTCGCCTGAAGAAGAGCTTGAAAGCTGAACGGCTTGAAACACTGATTGCTGTAGCGAGAACCTTGCTGTTTTGATTGACCCAATAGCCATCAGAACAGGTAGAACAACGAACTATGAGCAGTAAGCGGATGGACGCAAATTTGTTTGTCCCTTTAAAATTCTAACCTCTCGGGCTCGAAAGGCAACATCGGGCGCATACAGATGACATCAGCCTTGTATCATATCACAGTGCATTTTGTTAGAAATATAGGGATATGTTTACTAATGTGCATTAACCATCTGTACAGGGTTTGCTATGCAGTAAGCATGCCACACTAATGGTATGCATGGGGCTCTAAGCTAAAAATCCCATACTAAGTGGGTAGCATGCGAATAGGCAGGGACTGGATGGGCTATGGGTAGAAAGTGGACATTGATAGTACATCATGGTTAGCATGGGCATTACGGGCATGTGCTAACCGCAAATGTTGCCATTAGCTGACGTGTACTTAACGCCAACTCAAGAGGTGGCTGGAAGTGCACCCACATGCTGGTTAGCATGGCTAATGGCAGTGGACAGATGCACACACTGTATGAAGTTAGTGGGAACCTCCGCCCTTGTTTTTCAGCTCAACCATGCACTACTAACATACCCTTTAGCAAACATGCCCCATAATTAATAATTTTCTTGGGTTTATTTTAATTGGTTGCATGTTTGTCACAAACACAAAGTTCAGCTGGAACACCCTGAATGCACATAACACTTATATTTCTGTTTAAAATAATGATTTGCATATTGCATATGTAATACTAAAATTTCTCATAAAATTCACCATGTGAGTTTTTTTGCATGTTCTATATTATATTAGGGCAAGATTTATTACTGCATTTTTCTACTTTATATATCTAAAGTCATAATACTTTTTAAAAAGCAACTTCCAATCTGTCAGTCCCATAAATATGAGAAATGGAGTCTATGATATTTTGTTGGAGGAATAATATTATTTATTATTTGCTCTATTTCTGGAATATTCAGTAGCTGGTGTCTGAGCAATATTCTTTATTTGCATGAAGTATATTATCATTATCAAGTGGTTTCAAATGACATCACAATGAATGCCAGTATTACCCTTACCAGATAATAAAATCAGACAGATCTCCATCCCCTACTGTTTGTATTTATAGCGTAAAACATTCTTTGCAATCAGCTACCACTTTGTGTAGTAAACAAAGAGGTAGCAAAACAGTAACACTGTCATATTTCAGTATAATGAAATCAGGACATGAGCTTATCCCAAGAAGAGAGAGAGAATAAAAGAGGAAAGTTGCATAGTAAATAGTGGAGTAATAAACTATACATCATAGAAAATATTAAATTATACCATGCATGACTATATTACCTTACTGACGGCTCAGAAAATAGGAACAAAATGTGAAAATGACGGGGCCGATTCAGAGTGATTAACACGGTTAGCAGACCTGCTGTGTTAATCACAGCCACCAGGATGTTCAGTGGCCCTGACGCAGTTAGAGCCATTGACTGCTAGTCGGCTACCATCGGGGTGGAGTGGAGACGGCACCTGAGGATAACCGGTCAGCGGCAATATTCAGCCACTGCCCGTTTATCCCTAACCAGTGAAAGTTAGACACCTTAAAGACTTTCGCTGCAGAAGCTAACTGGGCAATGGCTGTATATCACTGGTTAGCTTCATTGCTATCTGGCCAGTCCAGATATTCAATAGTGTTGGCAGGATATGGCCTCGGCATTGACTATCTGAGTTTTAAACTCAGCAACGATGGCTAGCTGCTTTATAAGGGCTAGCCGCCACTGCTAAATATCCCCCACTACCAATATAAGCATCAAAATCAAAAACTATTGTCCATAAAATGTATTACCATTAAAGTACCTGCCATTTAGAGAGCAATTTTATAACAGGGTGCCTAATTAAAGTGTTTTTAAGGCACCTATTTAAGCCTGTTTTATAAAAACAGGCAAGTGTCTACTTGGCTATTTACTGAATGGTCTTTATCTTTATTCCAGCTTGATATACCATGCCTTCATGGACATCAGGATGGTTTATTGACTGCTAAAGCATTGAAATGGAAAGGAACTCCAAAGTTTCAATAGGAAAGAGCCAAAGCATTCATACAGTGGTTAGGGAGGGGAGGGGAGAGGATGGAGAGAGCAATGAGGAGTGAAGGTCAAAGGTGGACTGAAAGAGGTGGATCTTAAGCAGAGACTTAAATTTCAGGTAAGAGGGTTCGAGGCAGAAGGTGGGGTGCAGGGAATTCCAAAGGGAGGGACCAAGAAAGAAAAAGGCAGTGTGATGGGTGGATTCTAGGTGGGAACGGATAACCGGAGGGAGGTGTAGGTGATTGGCATGGATAGAGCGAAAGACACGGAGGAGAGCATAAAGGTGGAGTGAGTCAGAGAGAGATTGAGGTGCACCAGTGTGAACTGATGTGTGGACTAGGTTGAGGATTTTATACTGGATGCAATATTTGAGGGGAAGCCAGTGGAGGTGGATAAGTAGGGGGATGATATGGTCAAAGTGGGAGGCATGTGAAATGATCCAGGCAGCAGTATTTTGAAAGAGCTGGAGGCAATGAAACTGAAAATGTGGGAGACTAGTCAAAACGTGACATAACAAGAGAAAGCTGAAGAGTGGTCAGTGCAGAAGAGGACAAGAATGGATGGATGGCGTGGATTTGCCTAAGTGTCTGAAAAGTGTGGTGAACAAATAATATAATAACATAGTAAAATAGTAAATGATGGCAGATAAAGACCAGCATGGTCCATCCAGTCTGCCCAGCATGATGGCAAGAGTAGGTGCACCTGCCGCTCCGTGCAGGCCACCCCTCCCCACGTCCCTGTTTAGGGGTAAACCCACCACTTCATTCAGGACACCCCTATTTGTTGAGAAATTAGATGGTTCAGTTTATTTTGATTTTATCCTGTTGCTGTAAAGGGATCCACTGTGTCTGTCCCATGCCATTTTGAATTCTGTCACCGTGTTTGCCCCCACCACTTCCATCGGGAGGGCATTCCAAGCTTCCACCACCCTTTCTGTGAAAAAGTATTTCCTGACATTGCCTTTCAATTTGCCACCTTGCAGCTTCCTGTTGTGCCTTCTAGTTTTACAGCTTCCCCGTCTTTGGAAGAGGTTTGTTTGTTCATTATATCCCTTTAAGTATTTAAAGGTCTGAATCATATCTCCCCTGACCCTCCTCTCCTCCAAAATGTACATGTTTAGGTCTTTAAGTCTCTTCTCATAAGGCTTATGACGCAGGCTCCAAATCATTTTGGTCGCCTTCCTCTGAACAGCCTCCAGTCTTTTTACATCCTTTGCAAGATACGGTCTCCAAAACTGAACACAGTATTCTAAGTGAGGCCTCACCAGTGACTTGTACAGTGGCATAAGTACCTCTTCCTTTCTGCTGGTGATTCCTCTTTGTATGCAGCCCAACATCCTCCTGGCTTTTGCCACCGCCTTGTAGCACTGTTTTGCCACCATGAAATCTTCAGAAATAATCACACCAAGGTCTTTCTCCTGATCTGTGCACACCAACCTCTCACCCCCTATCACGTACATTTCCCTTGGATTTCTGCTACCCAAGAGCATGACTCTGCACTTCTTCACATTAAATCTTAATTGCCAAGCATTTGACCATTCTTCCAGCTTTTGTAAATCTTTCCTCATGTTATCCACTCCCTCGGGTGAGTCTACTCCGTTGCAAATTTTCGTGTCATCTGCAAAAAGACAGATTTTTCCATTCAGTCCTTCAGCAATATCACTCACAAATACATTAAACAGTGCCGGGCCCAGTACCGACCCCTGGGGCACCCTGCTAATCACCTTCCCTTCATATGAGTGAGCTCCATTTACCATTTAATGTGTTCATGGAATGGCATGGCTGAATCAAGGGTAACGCCCAAATAACGGACAGAGCATACCAAAGTAACGGGAGAATCGAGTAAAGAGGGGGCAAGAGAAGGACAGGGACAGCCGAAAGTGGATTAGATAGTGGCTGTTTTTGATGGATTGTGGTGCAGAAAGTTGGAGGAGAACCAGTGAACAATCTGTGAGAGACATGCATTTAATGATGAAAGATCAGGAGCAATGGGGCTGGTGCGATAGAGCAGGAGGATGTCGTCAGCATAGTAATATGTCGACAGACCATATTGCTCTTTAAGAAGAGTAACAGGGACCAGAAAAATATTAAAAAGAAGGGGGGCCAAGACCAAACTCTGGAATGCACCAAAGGGAAGAGGAGTGACGGGGGGGGGGGGGGGAAGAGGTCTCTGAGATAATAAAGAAAGACCTGGAGGAGAGGAAAGAGTGAAACCACCGAAGGACAGTCCCGTGAATCCCAGCTTCCCGAAGAAGAGACATGAGTGAAGTGATCTACAAGGTCAAAAGCAGAGGAAAGATCCAAGGAAACAGCCAGAGAGATATCACCATGGTCATGGGAAATGTGCAATTCATTGAGAAAAGAGAGAAGAATAGTTTCAATACTGTGCCCAGATCAAAAACCCGACTGACAGGGGTTCAGGAAGTGAATACTATCAAGGTGAAAGGAGAGTTGAGGGAAAACTAATTTTTCTAATATTTTAGAGAGGAAAGGAAGGAAAGTTGGACACAGGACGATAGTAAGAAGGTTCATCAGGGTCTAGAGATGTTTTGTTAAGAAGAGGGAGGACTAAGGCCAGTTTCTAGGGGGCAGGGAAAGAGCCAGAAGAAAGGTTGCTTTTAATGAAAGTGAGGGCCATGGGATCAGAGCAAGGGAAGGATCCAACAACTACGAGGAGGGGGTAGGATCAGAGTGGCGGGTGGTCTTATGAGAAGTAAAGAGTCTTAAGCAGTTCAGCGGAAGTAATCAGGTGGAAGGTGGACCAAATGTGGGAAAGGGAGGGGAGGAAGGGAGAGGGGTTGGGCAAGTAGGAAACAACAAGCAAAGGGAATAAACTTTGGTATGGAAAAAGAAAGCTAGTTGGGTGGAGTCAGGGATGGAGAGGGAATGAGCTAAAGAGGGCGACATGTAGGGTGCAGAAAAGGACCTTAAAATTGAGTATAGATGATGAGAGTAGTTAGAGGAGGTGATGAGATCTGCATAGTAAAAATTTTTTTTGCTTCATGGATGAGGGAATGATAGTGACTGTAACATTCTTTGAAGTGATGTAGGGTGTCAGAGGTGTGGTGCCGCATCCACAGCCACTCTAACCGGCGAAGGAAGGAGTGGTGCAGGCAGAGGTCAGGGTGGTACCAGGGATAGGAAACATGAAACATAGAAACATGGCGGCAGAAAAAGACCACATGGCCTATCTAGTCTGCCCTTCCATATCAACCATTACAACAGTCCCCTTTTTTCCTTTAGAGATTCTCTGTGTTTGTCCCATGCTTTTTTGAATTCAGATACTGTCCTCATCTCTACCACCTCTACTGGGAGACTATTCCACACATCTTCCATTCTTTCCATAAAGAAATATTTCTGCATATTACTTCTGAGTCTATCCCCTTTCACCCTCATCCTATGTCCCCTCGTAGCAAAGCTTGTTTTCAGTCGAAAGAGGCTCTCCTCCTGTGCATTTATGCCACAGAGGTATTTAAACATCTTTATCATATAACCTCTATCCCGCTTTTCCTCTAAAGTATACATATTAAGATCCCTAAGTCTGTCCTCTTATGCTTTATAATGAAGACCACTAACCATTTTAGAAGTCACCCTCTCTTCTGACTCCAACCTGCTTATATCCTTTTGAAGGTGTGGTCTCCTTAATCACACACAATACCCCAAATGAGGTCGCACCAGACTTTTACAGAGGCATTATCACCTCCTTTTTCTGCTGGCCATTCCTCTCCCTATACACTCAAGCATCCTTCTGACTTTCATAGTCACCTTTTCTACCTGTTTAGCTACTTTAAGATCATCAAATACAATTACACCTAGGTCCTGCTCCTCTTTTGTGGGCAGAGGTACCTTGCCCCCTACACTGTACTGTTTCTTTGGATTTTTGCAGCCCAAATGCATGACCCTGCATTTTTTAGCATTAAATTTCAACTGCCATATTCTAGACCATTCTTCAAGTTTAGCTAGATCCCTCCTCATGTTATTGACTCCTTCCTGTGTGTCCACTCTATTGCAGCTTTTAGTATTGCTTGCAAACAAGCAAACCAAGATTTAAAAAAGAATTGGACCAAGGACCGTTCCCTGCAGCACACCACTGGTAACCTCCTTCTCTTCAGAGTGAACTCCATTTACCTGTACCCTTTGCTTCCTCCCACTCAACCAATTTCTAACTCAATCAGTAACTTTAGGGTCCATCCCTAGGTTCTCAGTCTGTTTATAAGTCACCTGTGTGGAACAGTGTCAAAGGCTTTATTGAAATCTAAATGCAGCACAGCTTTAGATGTGCAGAGAGTTGAAGAGGAGTGATCTGAACAAGGGCAGCAGAGAGAGAGGTATTCCAGGAGGAAACCTGAAGATCTGAGGGAAGAGAGGTGAACTCCGGAGGGAGAAGAGAATTAGAGGTGGATGGTGGGGAGGAGACTTGAGAGTAGAAGGAGTGATACAACAGGAGAGACGGGTAGGTGCAGAGGAAGGAGTACAGGCAAAGAGACAAAGAGATGACTGTGACTCTAGAGAGAAAGTAATGCAAAAATAGTCTATGCCAAGGCAATGGAGTTACAGAGATAGAGACAAGGGACAGGGGGAAACCAGAGGGAGTGATGACCAAATCAAGGGTATGGCCAGCAGTATGGGTGGGGGTCACAGATGTGTTGGAAGAGTTTGAGATCCTGTAAGTAGGTGAGAAAAAATGGGGTCACAGGGAGAGGTAGGGGCAAGATAATGAATATTGAAAATCAACCAGGAATACAGTATAGGAGTACTTGAGAGATATCTCTGTCAACATAAGTAGAAGAGCAGCCCAGAGGTGAGATCAGGCAGAAGGAGGAGAGTAAATAAGAAGAAAGTGGTGAGGAGGAGCAGAGTTCAGACGAAGGAAAATGGATTTGGGTAGTGGAAAGCAGGGGGATTAAGTTGGACTAGTGGTAGAGAAGAGCGGTAGAAGGCAGCTACTCCACCCCTGCTGCGGCCCATACGGGGGAGGGGGGGTGATTGGAAAGGGCCGAATAGCCAGGGGGATTATAACAATTGAGAAGAGGGTCTGCACCCTCCCTCAACCAAGTCTCAGTGATAAAAAGGACATCTAGGGAGCGCTGGGAGATCAGATCTTGAACTAGAAGGGTTTTTGAAAACAGGAAGTGAGAGTTCACAAGCGCAAGACACAGTAGACAATGGGAGGGCACATGGGCATGAGAGGACAGAGAGACAGGGGGCAAGAGGGGACAAAGAACAAGAATAGAGACAATGCACTTGTGAGCACTGGCCAGGGAAGGATGAGCCAGCATAGGACACCAATCCCAGTGGACAGAGATCAGAGCCGTAATGGAAGAATGGATAAGCATGAGAAAGAAGACTAGCGGCACAGTGCAAAGGAACTTACCATAGAAGCAGTGAACCAGTGGGCAAGAGTGTGAAGCAATAGAGGTGGGCAACCATGAGGATTTCCATGCTCCACTAGCGGAGTCACCACAAGGAGCTTGCCCAAGGAGCATGTCTTGTCCTTGGGCATGCACCTGTGGCACAGAAAGCCACTGCCATCTTCTTTTGATGGCGGGATTACCATGGAAACACCAGCCACATTATAGTGGCTGGCAAATCTGGAGGGCAGAAACATATGCAGTGCAGAGGGATCTGTGGTAGTGGGACAGCTGAGCCTGAAAAGACACAGAGAAGCAGGTACAATGGTAACAGCAGCAGCAAGTAGAGAATGTACATAGATGAAGCAAGATGATTTTGAAATGTGGCAGAAATTTTGTTGCATTTGTACATAGTAGAGGTCATTTTAGAAGTTTGATTCATGAGTTGGACATCTGAAAATAGCCACAGAGATGTCCAGATTATGGAAACAACCCCAGAACTATTTTAGAAAGCTGGGTATATAGGCGTGTGGAAAGTCTAGGTAGCTTGGGAATGTGGTGGAGATGTGAACTGATTGGAGCAAAAGAATTGCACAACATGGTGTGATTGCAGAACACCACAAGAATATCAGGCCCTTGTTGTTGAGATGACCATACCTATACCTTTTCCTGACCATGAATAAGGAGCAAAAAAAAGTGCTTGTTTCATTGCTGCAATGCTTCCAGGGGGAAGAGAAAAATGCACTTACAGTACATCGGAAAGATTAATATTTCTTGGCCAAAGAACCCTTCCTGTAAATATATAGTAAAAACATATTACTGTCTTGCCACTGCACGTTTGAGTAGCTGAAATGTCAGGGCAGGACGTGCTAGTTTTCTAACATAGATGCCCCCTCCCCCACAACCTACCTAGACCAGGGCATCCATGTACCCAGTTCTGCAGGCATTCACTTCGGCGATATGCACATTTGTAAAATGGTCTACATCCGTGTATGTACCTGGCCTTCCTATCTGTGTGGGGCCTATGACCAGACCCGGTAAATGGACATTAATTTTTTGCGGTGAAGATGGAGCAAATTCAGACAGCATGGCTTGTTTTTGGACATTTAGCTCTGGTTGTCCTAGATTTTTCCTAGATGTCCCTTCTAAAATGCCACTGCATGGATTTAAGACCTTTGAAGCTCTATACCAGGCATGTCCAACTTCGAACAGGTCATGATCTACTTTTTCTGGCCAAATGTGCCGGTGATCTACCATCATGAAAATTAAGTTTCAAATTATTTTCAAATTTAATTTTAACCCAATAAAGTAGGAGGATCCTCCCCCCATTTTTAATGAACCTTCTGTCATTTACTTGGATGTGATCAGCTGTTAAGCAAATTAAGCAAAAACAAAACAGAGAGATGAAGATCCAGTAAGAACTGTGAGGCGAAATGAAAAGTACATTTTTTCTTAAATTTTTATTGAGTAAAAACTTTCTTTAACTGTCTTAATAACTTTCTTTAACTTTTATTGAGTAATTTGTGTTAAATTTAGGTTGAGTATTGATCCAGGCTGATCTTGCACAATCTTTACTATTTCGCTCTTGCTCATTAGTGAGACATCTGAGCCTGCATTTCATCCACCAGCTTTTTGAAGTTGGGTGAATATTGCATGAGGGCCAGTCTCAGGGAGTCCTGGAGATGTTCATCTGTCATGTTGGAACGTTGTGTACTCTTAGTCATTTTCAGATGGGAAAATGCAGATTCACACAAATAAGTTGAACCGAATCAGGAGTGTACAGCTTCACTGCATCTTCTCAAGTTGGGAAATTTGTCTCTAGGCACTAGCTTCCAAAACGATTCTTGCTCAGCACGGGTCTTGAGAAAAATGTCATTTTTAAGGGTTACTATTTTGTTTTCAAGAGATGGCTTGTTCAATGAGTAATTTTTACTGATGGCAGCTGCAGTTTCTTTAATGTCCACATCTACTTTGAATGGGCATGACAAGTACTCCACAACTGTTCCAATTTTTTTGGATATCACAAAATCTATTTTCGAATTCCTGGATAACAGAACAGATTTCTGTCACATACTTCTCGTTCTGAAAAACAAAATTTGGATATTGTCCCAGATGGTCCTGCATATTAGGAAAATGATCAAAAGTGTTGTTTGCATCATTAGCTCAAATTTGCTCTTGTAGGATGAAACTGTACTCATCATCTCACCAATGCATTTGTTTTTACCTTGTAGTTCAAGGTTCGTATCATTTAGTTCGCCTGTAAAGTCAGAGAGAAATGCCAGATCATATAACCACTCCTCATCTTCTAACTCTGCTGGTCATCTCCCCTCTCCTTCAAAAAACTTTTTATTTTGTTCAGCAAATCACAAAATCTTTGCAGAAATTTGTGCCTACTTAGCCACCTTACATCTGTGTGCACAATGATTTCCGCTGCCCCTTCATCAAAAGTAAGATTGAAAAGCTGCCTTTGAAGTGATCTTCCACGAACTGAATTTACAATTTTGAAAGTGATGTCCATGACAGTCTTTGTATTGAGTCTCTTGCTTGCCAAAACTTGCTGGTGAATGTTGCAGTGGTAAGAAAGGAGATCTCAGAAGTCATCATGCTGTCTACAGAGGGCTATGAAACAGTTAACCTCACCTGTCATTGCTCTTGCTCCATCAGTAGTGATGGAAACAAGTCTATGCAATGGAAGATTACACTTTGTCACCAAAGAATGGAAAGAGCTGAATATTTCCTGACTGGTAGTTCTCCCTTTTAAAGAAATCATTCCAAGTAGTTAGCATTAAGTCTTCAAAAACCATCCGGATAAAGACTAGTAACTGGGCTATGTCTCTTATGTCTGTAGATTCAATTTGAAACATCCTTCAACATTTGTTCAGTTGTGTCTCCACACATTTTTTCTATTCGCCGCACGACGATGTTTCTTGACAATTGTACATCTTGAATAGCAGCTATGATTTCTTTCTTATTTTTAAATCCTTCAAAAAGATTGTCAGCTGCTTCAAGAAAACAATCTTTTACAAATTCCCCTTCAATGAAAGGTTTGCATTTCTTTGCAATCAGGTTGCTGACCTTGAAGGATGCTATGGTTGCATTGACCGAATGTGACCTTGGCTTTGCCATCAACTGTTGCTGAGTAGCCAATTTCGATTTAAGTTCTTTGAGCTTCAGTTTACGAATTTCACTTTTTGGGCAAGGATACTGGAGCGTTACTTGTCTTTCACCATGATGAAGAAGTAGTGCATTTCCCATTCATCATGAAAGTGGTAGGATTTGCTCTTCTTTGGAACACTCATCTTCGTTATACTGGGGTGGCTGGATGTAAGAAAGCTAAATCTGCTAAGTTAGTATAAACACTGGCTGAATCTGATCCAAAACTGTCACTGTCCCAAAGTATTAATGATCAACAGGAACTGAAGACCTCTGGATGATGTGCAATACAAGGACTGGAGATGCCAAAACCACACATGCAGTTCTAAAGTAAAAATAAGAATTCATCATACTGGCACCAATAAATATCACCAAACAATCATCAAAAAACTCAAACACCTGTCCAGAAAACCAGATAAAATCAAATACCGCCAAACAAGTTCAAATACCACCACACGCGATTTAATAAATTCTGCACACAGTGTAGAATTAACGCAAAGGCAAGGTGAAATAAAATTGCAGTGTAGAATCAACGCAAAGGTTAGGCAAAATAAAATTGCAGAGGCAAGCAAATGTCACAGTGGTTTCAACCAATTTGAAGGCAAGGCATAGGCAAGTTAGAACAAAATTGGAAAAGCCTGTCAAAATCACCAAATTCTTGACACTTTGTTGTGTCTGCCTGAAAACGTTTAACGAAAGCGAACTATAAAGCGACCAATGACCAGCACACGACACAACTAATACGGTAAGTGTATTCAGGTAAAGCCTGGGCGAATGGATATCACCCGGTATATAACACACTTCTAAGGGGTGTTGGGCGGGGGCAGGAATGGATGATTCTGAGAGACAGGAGAACAGGTATGATGCCTGACCTGTGGCATCTCGTCGCGTGTCACGGGCGGCGGCCCCCTGGGGTACCCACAAACTATTGGCATGAAAACAACAAGCGCCCCCAATACACCCGCAGGCAAGATTCCCGCAGGCAGGGAAAAAAGACAGGCAAAGGATCAGCAGTGGCGGCAAGCCCTCAGCAGACGACCTGCCAGCACGAGCTCTCTCCTAGCGACAGGGCGAGCTGCTGGAGAGATGGAGCCAAGTGGGGCTGGCGATCTACCTCTGACCCCTCCACGATCTACAGATAGATCGCATTCTACCTGTTGGACATGCCTGCTCTATACTATTAAAATTATCACAATTTTGGGATTTGGTCAGGTTACGTGAAGGCACATTTTAGAAAAGTCATGTAGGTGAATTCTTGGATATCCAAATCAAAATATCCAAAATTCCATGGGAGGGGCAGCAGTGAAGGTGGGCATGTGTGAGTTCCTTTTAAATTCGACCTGTCTCCATCTTAAAAGATAAATGTCTCCATCAAAACATAAAGAAACAGGGACATGCTGAATAATTGGCTGGCTACGTGCAAACTCGATTTGGGAAACTTGCTTGTGTTCAATATGGACGGTGGTGGTCTGGACAACGGATGTGCCTGCAATAGTATTTCAGAATGAGTGTGTGTCTCCAACCACATATACATCTCAGCCTGCCATTTTGCAAGTGGAGATGTGCAAAGGTGCAGCAAGCAGAAAAAAAGTCTCTTTATTTACCTGCAGTTATTTTTTTAAAAGTGTGAAATGTATAAGTAAGACATAAGATATGCCATACTGGATCAGACCAAGGTCCATCAAGCCCAGTATCCTGTTTCCAACATTGGCCAATCTAGGTCATACGTACCTAGCAGTTTCCCCAAAAGACACAGGTTCCGCAATGCTTGTACTGGGTCAAGCATTGATATCCTGGGTCCCTTCTTAATAATGGTTTATGGACCTTTCCTCCAGGAACTTGTCCAAACCTTTTTTAAACCCAGCTACACTAACAGCCTTTACTACATCCTCCGGTAACAAATTCCAGAGTTTGATTACACGTTGAGTGAAAAAATATTTTCTTTTATTCGTCTTAAATAGTTTACCCTGTAGCTTCATTGTATGTCCCCTAGTTTTCAGTAATGGGGGAATGAGAGAGCTTTTTTCCTATACTGTTGCTGAAGTGAACCTTTTTTTGATGTCCATTTATGTCTGGGAGCAAGTATAGCTTTGCAGGTATCTGCCAGTGATTTCAGATTGCGGTACCATTCTAAAATCAGATGCATACATATATATTTGTAGGAGTGCCCCAGGCATGTCTCCATCATGCCCCCATGTGACCCGGATTTAGCTGTGCCAAATATATGTAAACTCAGGTCTTTCTAAAATGGCACTGGGGACATCCATGTGATTTCCATTTCCGAATGGGCATTTTCAGATGTGGAAATAGAACTTCCAAAATGCCTCCCCCCATTATTGTATTACTTATTAGTTTATTTTCTTTTTTTAATCTTTTTTGTAAGCCATCTGCATGTGTATGCTCCACTCACACTCTACTCAAGCTCTGCCAATGTGCACGCCTATGAGCAAAGTATGCACCGTAACACAAAACACATTGTTTTAGGCTGGCTGGTATTTTATGAGGTAATTTATGTGCATATGTGGCATATGAAGCAAAGGGTAGTGGTTGTTGGAGACACCCTTCTGAGGGGTACAGAGGCTTCCATCTGCTGTCTAGACATGATGTCCTGAGAGGAGTGCTGTCTGCCTGGTGCTGCTGATGAAACTCCTCAGGCCTACTAACAATTATGTGATGATTCTCATCCATGTTGGCATAAATGATAGTGTTAGATTCCCATTTAAGTGTATCAAAAGTTACTTTGTGGCTTTGAAAGAGAACATAAAGCAGTTAGGTGCACAGGTGGCTTTCTCCTCAATCTTCTCTCTCCAGGGTCATGGCCAAGACTGATAGGTTCGCACCCGGAAGATGAATACCTGGCTGCATAGATAGTGTCATCAAGAGTGTTTTGGCTTCCTGGACTATGACATAATTTCCCAACAGTTGCTGAGTAGAGATGGCATCCACCTATTAAAGAAGGGGAGAGATTTCTTCCACAACAGACTGGCTAATTTACTAAGGAAGGCTTTGGGATCATTGGGGATGGATGAGCAAAGTGCCCCCCACCCCGCCTCCCAGGTATAATTAAAACATTAAAAAATAATATAGAAAAGAGAAAAAAGGGCAACATCTGGAAAGATGTGTAAAATAATGCCCATAGTATGTGAAATAAAGTTGCAGATGTAGAAGCTGTAATGAAAGAGGTTGACTTGGATATGTGGCAGTCATGGAGCCAGGGTGCACAGAAAACAATGATTGGGATGTAGTTATACTAGCTATAATCTATTCAGGAAAGACA
The DNA here is from genome assembly GCA_033557465.1 of Ichthyophis bannanicus. Lineage (NCBI taxonomy): Eukaryota > Metazoa > Chordata > Amphibia > Gymnophiona > Ichthyophiidae > Ichthyophis > Ichthyophis bannanicus. The sequence goes on along the minus strand of CM066033.1, from coordinate 227,887,858 downwards.
GGCTATAAAGGATGGGAGGACGAATGATGATCTATGTAAAAAATATTAAAGCCACAAAACTGCAGGGCTTATGAGCAAAGGAAGAGGCACTATAGGTTAATCTCGATTGAGGGCATACAGAAGAAATAAGTAGAGATTAATTAAAGACATTTACAATATTGCAATAAAGTGGAAATACTATTGGTAGGAGATTTCAATTTGCCAGATATTGATTTGCATATTCCTGCTGCAGTATCATCTAGAAGAACATAAGAAATGCCATAGTGGGTCAGACCAAGGTCCATCAAGCCAAACTTGATTAATGTGCCTTTGAGTCAGTGCTAACTCATGGCGATCCAGCAGCTCCTCAGTTTTCTTGGCAGTGAGACCGGAAGTAGATTGCCAGGCCTTTCTTCCTAGGCAATGGAGGGTTAAGTGACTTGTCTATGGTCACAAGGAATGCCAGTGGGAATCAAACCCTGGTACTTGTTTACCAAGCCAGTGCTCTAAACACTAGGCTACTCTTCCAATCCAGAGTTTGATTACACGTTGAGTAAAAATAATATTTTCTCTTATTAGTCTTAAATGAGTTACATTGTAGCTTCATTGTGTGTTCTCTAGTCTTTCTACTTTTTGATGGTGTAAACAACCGATCTACATTTACTCGTTCCACTCTATTCATTAATTTATACACCTCTATCATATCTCCCTCAGCCATCTCTTTTCTAAGTTGAAGAACTCTAACCTTTTAAGCCTCTCCTTATAAGGGTATCCTTCCATCCCCTTTAACATTTTTGTCGCTCTTCTCTGTACCTTTTCTAATTCTGCTATATCATTTTTAAGATATGGTGACCAGAATTGCATACAGTATTCAAGGTATGGACGTGCCATGGAATGATACAGAAGCATTATAATATGCTTGGTTTTGCTCTCCATTCCTTTCCTTATGATTCCTAGCATTGTATTTGCTTTCTTGGTTGCTGCTGCACACTGGATGGATGGTTTCAATGTATTATCCACAATGCTACCTAAATCTTTTTCCTGGATGGTGGTTTCTAAAGTGGTACCTTGCATCGTGGAACCAAAGTTTGGGTTGTTCTTTTCTAGGTGCATAACTTTGCACTTTTCCATTAAATTTCATCTGCCATTTGGACATCCATTCTTCCAATTTATCAAGGTCGTCTTGCATTTTAACAACTTTGAATAATTTTGTGTCATCTGCAAATTTGATCACCTCACTAGTTATTCCCATTTTCAGGTCATTTTTGAATATGTTAAAAAACAGTGGGCCCAGCACAGATCTCTGGGGTATTTCACTATTCACCTTTCTCCAGTGAGAAGACTGGGAGGTCCTAGATGCTCTACAGGAAGAACTGTTCTAGAAAACTGGAAATGGAACCCACGTGGGAGAGGGTGATACTGAACTTAGTGCTTTCAAATGGGGAGACTTTTTGATGTTGTAGTTAGTGATCATATGGCATGCGGGGATCACTGGATGGTGAGCTTCACTTTTTAAGACATGGGTGGAAATGGTTCATTCAAAAGCAAGGGCCCTAGACTTCTGGAAAACTAACATAAAAGATGGGGGACTATCTGAAGGAGTTGTTAGTTTTCTGGGAAGTAGAACAGTGGGCAAAATTGAAAAGAGATATTTTAAGGGCAATGAGCCTTTTTGTTAAGAAACATAAGAACATAAGATATGCCATACTGGGTCAGACCAAGGTCCATCAAGCCCAGTATCCTGTTTCCAACAGTGGCCAATCTAGGTCATACATACCTAGCAGTTTCCCCAAAAGACACAGGTTCCGCAATGCTTGTACTGGGTCAAGCATTGATATCCTGGGTCCCTTCTTAATAATGATTTATGGACCTTTCCTCCAGGAACTTGTACAAAACTTTTTTAAACCCAGCTACACTAACAGCCTTTACTACATCCTCCGGTAACAAATTCCAGAGTTTGATTACACGTTGAGTGAAAAAATATTTTCTTTTATTAGTCTTAAATAGTTTACCCTGTAGCTTCATTGCATGGAGGAGTGGCCTAGTGGTTGGGGCAAGGTACCACAGGCCGGAAGGTCGGTGGTTCAAATCCTACTAGAGGACAGCAACCTTGGGCCGGAAGGACTGGGGTTTCTAGTCCCACTGGTGCTCCTTGTGGTCTTTGGCAAGCCACTTAACCCTCCATTGCCCATGTTCCCTGTAAGTATTAGTGTATGTATCTCATATCCCCTCGTGTTAAATGTATCCCCCAATTGTGTTGTGACCACTTTGATTGAAGGATAAGGTGGTATACAAAAGTGTCTAAATAAATAAATAAATGTCCCCTAGTCTTTCTATATTCTGATAACGTAAACAGTCGACCTACATTTACCCTTTCCACTCCGTTCATTAATTTATAGACTTCTATCATATCTCCCCTCAGCCGTCTCTTTTCCAGGTTAAAGAGCCCTAATCTTTTTAGCCTTTCTTCATTTCTTCATTTTGGTGGCTCTTCTCTGAACCTTTTCTAATAACGCTATATCCTTTTTAAGATACAGCGACCAGAATTGCACACAATATTCAAGGTGCGGTCTCACCATGGAACGGTATAGAGGCATTATAATATCTTTTCTTTTATTTTCCATTCCTTTCCTTATGATTCTATTTGCTCTCTTGGCTGCCGCTGCACACTGGGCCGAGGGTTTTAACATGTTATCCACAATGACACCTAAATCTTTTTCCTGGGTGGTGGTTCCTAATGTGGAACCTTGCATCGTGTAACCATAGTTTGGGTTGTTCTTCCCTAGGTGCATAACTTTGCACTTGTCCACATTAAATTTCATCTGCCATTTTGATGCCCAGTCTTCCAATTTATCAAGATCCTCTTGCAATTTTCCACAATCCTCTTGGGTTTTAACAACTTTAAATAGTTTTGTGTCATCTGCAAATTTGATAACCTCACTCGTTATTCCACTTTCCAGGTCATTTATGAATATGTCAAAAAGCAGCGGACCCAGCACAGATCCCTGGGGTACACCACTATTCACCTTTCTCCATTGGGAAAATTGGCCATTTAGCCCAACCCTCTGCTTTCTATCTTTTAACCAGTTCCTGATACACAGTAGTACACTGCCTCCTATCCCATGACTTTTTAGTTTTGCCAAAAGTCTCTGATGAGGGACCTTGTCAAAGGCTTTCTGAAAGTCCAGATACACTATATCAACCGACTCACCTTTGTCCACCTGTTTATTCACACTTTCAAAAAATATAACAGATTAGTTAGACAAGATCTTCTTTGTCTAAAGCCATGTTGGCTGTCTCCCATTAGGCCATGACTATCTACATGCTGAGTAATTTTATTCTTTATAATGGTTTCTACCATTTTTCCTGGTACTGACGTGAGGCTCACCGGTCTGTAGTTTCCCGGATCACCCCTCGAACCCTTTTTAAAAATTGGTGCTACATTGGCGATCCGCCAATCTTCAGGTATTAGAGATGATTTTAATGATAGTTCACAGATTACTAATAGCAGGTCTGCAATCTCATATTTCAGTTCTTTCAACACCCTTGGATGGATGCCATCCGGCCCAGGTGATTTGCTACTCTTCAGTTTATCTAATAGTTGTAATACATCTTCCCAATGTATCGATATTTCCTTCAATTCTTCTGCACCTTTAAATACCACTTCAGTCATGGGTAACATCTCTACATCTTCCTCAGTAAAGACCGAAGCAAAGAATTCATTCAGTCTCTCCGCTATCGCCTTGTCGCCTCTTAGTACCCCATTAACTCCTCTATCATCTAATGGTCCAACTGACTCTCTCACTGGTTTTTTGCTACTTGAAAAAAATCTTTATTTCGCATTTTTGCTTCCGCAGCAAGCTTCTTCTCAAATTCTCCCTTTGCCTTCTTTATCAATGCCTTGCATTTGACCTGCCAGTGCTTGTGCTGTTTCCAGGTTTCATCATTTGGCTCTTTTTTCCATTTCCTGAAAGATGCTTTTTTGGCAATAACAGCCTCTCTGACCTCACCTTTAAACCATGCTGGCAGTTTTTTGGACTTCCTTCCACTTTTCTTAAAGCGTGGAATACAGCTGATCTGGGCTTCCAAGATAGTATTTTTCAACAACCCCCAAGCTTGATGTGAGTCTTTAACCTTTGCAACTGCTCCTTTTAGTTTTTTCTTAACTATTTTCCTCATTTTATCATAGTCTCCCTTTCAAAAGTTAAAAGGTAGTACTGTGGATTTCCTTACTATCCCTCCTCCACTAATTAAATCAAAGGCGATCATGCTATGATCACTATTGCCAAGTGGCCCCAACACCCTTATCTCTTGTACTAGATCTGGTGTTCCACTAAGGACTAGGTCTAATATGGCTTCCCCTCTGGTTGGTTCATGAACCAGCTGCTCCAAGAAGCAGTCATTTATGTCATCTAGGAACTTTATCTACCTAGCATGTCCTGCCTTGACACTGACCCAGTCGATACCGGGGTAATTGAAATCACCCATCATTATTACCGCGCTGTAACTTTTGTTAGCGTCCTTGATTTCTTTGAGCATTTCATCATCCATTTGTTCATTCTGGCCAGGCGGTCGATAGAACACCCCCACTGCCATCGCCTTCCCCTTTTTACATGGATTTAAGAAAATAAATCAAAAGAAGAGGAAAAGAAGTCTACTAGGGTTTTCAAAAGAAGTAGCTCAAAAAAGTAAAAAAGAAGAGGTTAGCCTTCAAAAACTGTAAGAGATTGTAAAAAGACAAACAATAATATCTGGAGAAGTTAAGGTACACTGGTAAAGTGGTTAGGAAAGCAAAGATACAAATGGAAGAAAAAAATAGCCAATACAATTAAGCATGGGGACAAGACTTTATTTTAGGTAAATTCGTGACAGGATGAAGTGTGACTCAAGGGTAAAAGGCAGGAATATGTAGAGGTTGATGAGGAAAAATCTAAATTGCTTAAGAAACATTTTTAGTATATGTTCCTAGATGAAAGGCTGTGAATGGGACCTCAGAAAACAAACATAAAGAGGAATGGAAATGACTTAGAACTCCTTTTGGGAGCCTGACAGTAGGGATGTACACTTGTTTGAAACAATATGGGAAATATCAATTACATTTTCTATTTAATTTCATATCATTTTTAATCCAAAAACAACACTAAAAAATCAAAAATTAATTTCCTACCAGTTTCATCACAGGCTTACCTCAAACCGATAACCTTGAGGATGAAAGAGAGGCATCTTGCAAAAGAGCCATCAGATTTCAGTATGGGCTGATTCTAATCAGCCTGCTTTTAACTCTGGTGTTGATCTTTGTTCCTATTTCCTGACTGTCCCAACATTTGTCTGCTCTGGAGCTGTATGGAAAATGCTAACTGAATTTTTTGCCTTGTGAATCTATTGACTCCTGTTGTAGAGATTTACTCCAATGATCTGGATTAGTTTTCTTTTTACACTTCCCCCTGACTTTAATAGATTCATAAGGCAAAAGATCCAGTTAGCATTTTCCATACAGCTCCAGAGCAGACAAGCTTTGGAGGTGTAGTGGCACTTCTGCATGTTGCCTGCCTCACAATCTGAGGTTCACTGTGTTAGACCAGTCACTGACTGTGAGAAATAAAAGCCAGTTGTTTTTTTTATTTGCTTGAAACCCCTAGTAACCTTTCAGCTATGTTTTGTTTTGTTTTTTGTTTGGGCAGCAGCCACAGCTACCTCTTTTTAATTAACAAAATTGCCCTGAAATGGTAATTTATAAAAACAAAATAAATCAAAAATTTATTAAAATGAATAAAATGAAAAAAAAGACTGGATGCTGGGCTTCATGGACCTTTGGTCTGACTCAGTATGGCATATCTTATGTTCTTATTTTACAATTTTCCAAAAACTATGTTTAGCTAAACTAAAAATGGCAAAGCAATGGGGCCCGACTGGTTTCATCCAATGGAACTGAAGGAATTTTGGGGAGTACTGGTGGCTCCCCTGGCTGACCTATTCAATGCTTCTTTATAATTGGGAGTGATCCTGGAGGTCTGGAGATGAATGAATATGGTTCCTGTCCACAAAAGCAGAAGTAAGGAAGAGGTTGGTAGTTACAGGCCAGTTAGTCTGACTTCTCTGGTGAATAAATTATGAAACACTACTAAAGCAGAGGGTGGTGCAGTTTCTGGAATTCTAGGGATTACAGGATCTAAGACCACATGGCTTTACTGAAAGTAGGTCTTGTCAGATGAATCTGGTTGATTTTTTTGGCTATGTGACCATAGAATTTGATCAGGGGAGAGCACTAGATGTGGTATACTTAGATTTCTGCAAGACCTTTGACACCATTCTGTATCCTTGGGATGGACCCTAAAGCGACCGACTTGGGAAGAAGATGGTTTACTGGGAGATGATGGTAGTTGTAAATGGAATTCACTCTGAAGTGCATTTCCAGTGACATAATGCAGGGATTGGTCCTTGGTCCTATTGTTTTTAATATGTTTGTTAGCAATATTGCAGAAGATCTGTCAGGAATGGTACATTATGCCTCTTTGTGGATAATACAAAATCAGCAACAGGATGGACAGCTTGGAAGGTTCATATAAGATCTTAAAGTAGTGAAACAGGTAGAAAAGGCAATGTCAAAAGCCGGAAGGAACTTTGGTGTATAGGAAGAGGAATGGCCAGCAGGAAAAATGAGGTGATAGTTTTCTCTCTAGCAAGACCCCATTTGGAGTACTGTGCACAGTTCCAGGGACCAAATCTTCAAAAGGATATGAACAGGATGAGGTCAGTCCAGAGGTGGCTATGTGGACAGACTTAAAGATCTCTATATGTATACTTTGAAGAAAAAGCAGTAGAGGGATGATATGATAGACACATTTGCATGCTTCTGTGGTATAAATGCAGAGGAGGTAGCCCTCTTCCAGGTGCAAGGAAGCTCTGGAATGAGGGCTCTTCGTATGAAGGTGAGAGGAGAGAGACTCAGGAGTAATTTGAAGAAATATTTCTTTATAGAAAGGATGGTGGGTGTATGGAGCAACCTCTCAGTGGAGGCGATAGAGAGAAGAGCTGTATCTGTATTCAAGAAAGCATGGGACAAATACAGAGGATCTCTCAGGGAGACACAGGAACTGTCGAACTTAACAGGTCTTATGTATGGACAGACTGATTAGGCTCTGTACTCTTGATCGGATGTCATTTTCTATGTTTCTATAAATTATTAAAATAACCCCTTAGTTAGGCACGTACTTAATGCCTAAATGTACACATCTCCTTATAAAATTATTCCTTTTTAAGTCAGTAAAGCTATTTGAGTGAACTAGAAGAATATTTTCTGCCATTAATAATGGTGCTTATTTTGGATGCCTGTTAAAAAAAACCCTGTTAGTTCTACCATCATTTTATCCTGTGATATTTGCAATAATTCCTTCATATGCTGCACTGTTCTGCGAGAAATGATCAACAAAACATTATTATAATGTACAGTTCATGCATATCTAATTCCAGTTACCCATATGTTACCTAATTACAGATTTTAATCACTTCCCTAAAAAAAATTAAGACATTGCTTAGAGTTGTAAGCTATTAAAATGTGTGAATAAAATCACTACCAGTTTGACAGAATGAGAGAAGAAAACATTCCTAATTTACCTGAAAGGTTACATTATCATGCTGATATTATTCTTTACTGTGGAAGCCATGAATATTTCTGTGATTGGAGTTCCTTTCCCCCTCCCCCACCCCACACACCCGAACACACATTTAATCACACTCGGCTTGCAATGCTTGTAAACTGCTCATATGTCAACTATACTATTTATTACATCTTACTCTTTAAATATCACCTCTGACAAACAAAAGAAAAGCAAATGTTCCTAAATTTCCTGAAGGGCTGAAACATCAAGCCTGGATTATTATTGTTTATGTCTCAGCTTTAGCAGCTCCAATGTCTCCATGGTCTGCTGTGCGCTGTGGCTGGCAATGATGGATGACCATTACGGCAGCTTATTGGAAATGGCTTGATTTATAACCTCTTCTCCTGCTTCAGCCTAATGGCTTCATTCCTTTCCTCTAGTGCGTGATGCTACAGCCAAGGTCATTCCGCCAATGGCCTTTTGTTCTTGGTTTGCTGATGACCAGTGTGCTTGAGAGTCAGCAAGGAAAAAAAGCCAATCTTTACATTTTAGGGGGTTTATTTTTCAGCTTCTGATAACTGCAGCAGAACAGTAGATTAAATGCTGTCTACTATTTGCTTCCCCTGCTTGCCAGACAAGGGGCTGCTTTATGATCCTCAGTGGGAAAGTCTATTACTCACATCTACTTTAAATGACCAACATCAATATATACAGCTCCCATTAAAGCAGAGATCAATAAAAATACCATTAGGATAGTAAAAGTTGCTGATATTAGTGAAGCCCCCAACAAAATATTTGATTTTCTTTCAGGTTGTTAGTGAGATGGAATACGAACATATAAGGGAATGGAGAGAAGGCCATGCCTGTGGTCAATAATTTATCTCTGAGATTCATTCAGCCTCTCACCCAATATTTCCCTCCCGCCTATTGATTCCTAATCATTATTTGTCATAAGCTGTCCTAACTCAAGGAGAAAATATGCCCTGCATGTCCGAGGGGAGCCATACCCAAAGAAATAGAAAGGAATTTCATTAAAAATAGAAAAAAAAGAGAGAAAAAGACACAGCCGTGCTTTGATAAACTCAATATGCAACTTGCAGAGGCTTCTCAAGTGTACTTGTATTTGGGTGACTTAAAGTGTACAAGATGGTTACTTTCCAGAAATGCTTCCACTTTCAGACAATTTGCTTTAGGCCAGTCTTGTTTTTAAAAAGTATTACTATTCACAATAATCATCCAACTTACATAATTTATATAGCTTATATTACTAGCACAAACACATTTGGGGCCTATTTACTGTTAATTAATGTATGCTAACATGTAACATGGCACCTTAGCAGTTAATGCACACATTTCTGCATTAACAGCTACTGGAAACTGGGTAATAGAAAGGATGGGCAGATAATGGGCAGGCACTGTGTCTTACAGTTAGCATGCGGGAGTTGCCACTCATTAACTGTTAATATGGTAGATATCAGGGCATGGTTAGCACCACCTGGTATAGCTAACTGCTTTGTATTATCTACCATGCAGAGAAAAGTTCTTTTCTAAGCAGAAACTAAATAGCAAAATGGTGGGAATTTCCCCATCAGTTAATGAGGAAGATTTGTAGTAACCCTGTTAATTTTGGTTGTTCACCTACGGTAATCTCAAAATCTTACCACACTGAGGGATATGTTTACTAAATTGCACTAACTGGTAGCATGGGATTTGATGCACACTATGGGTGCAAAGCTAAAAATTATCACAGTGCCTTGCACTAAAATTCCTGCCCTAACCAGTCAATATGCAACTGGGCAGGAACTGGGCAGATTAGGGACATAACATAGAAATATAGAAACATGACGGCAGAAAAAACACATGGCCTATCTAGTCCACTATAAGAATCTCCTTTTTTTACTTTAGAGAACCTCTGTGCTTGCCCCATGCTTTTTGAGTTTAGATACTGTCCTCATCTCTTCACTGGGAGATTATTCCATGCATCTACCACTCTTTCCGTAAAGAAATATTTCTGCACATTACTCCTGAGTTTAACCCTTCACTCTCATCCTATGTCCCCTTGTAGCAGAGCTTGCTTTCAATCAAAAGAGGATCTCCTCCTGTGCATTTATGCCATGGAGGTATTGAAACATCTCAGTCATATTTCCTTTATTCCGCCTTTCCTCTGAAGTATACATATTAAAGTCCTTAAGTCTGTCCTCATATGCTTTATAACGAAGACCATTAACCATTTTAGTAGCCACCCTCTGTATTGACTCCAACCTGTTTATATCCTTTCGAAGGTGCAGTCTCCAGAATTGCACACAATACTCCAAATGAGGTCACACCAAAGACTTATGCAGAGACTTATGCTGTGGGCCATTCCTCTCCATATACACCCAAGCATACTTCTAGCTTTTGCCATTGCCTTTTCTACCTGTTTAGCTACTTTGAGATCGTCAGACACAATCACACCTAGGCCCTGTCTGCTTTGGTAGGCAGAGTACGTCACCCCCTATACTGTACGTTTCCTTGGATTGTTGCAGCCCAAATGCATGGCCCTACATTTTTTAGCATTAAATCTCAGCTGCCAAATTCTAGACCATTTTCAAGCTTAGCTAGATCCCTCCTCATATTATCTACACCTTCCTGTGTGTCTACTCTGTTGCAGATTTTGGTATCCACAATATCACTAACAAAGATGTCAAAAAGAATCGGACCAAGGATAGATCCTTGTGGCACTCCACTGGTAACATCCTTCTCCTCAGAGCGAACTCCATTTACTTGCACACTTTGTTGCCTCCCACTCAACCAATTTCTAACCTAAGCTGTAACTTTAGGGTCCATCCCAAGGGTGCTTAGTTTGTTTATGTTGCTGTGTGGAACAGTGTCAAATGGCTTTACTAAAATCTAGGTATACCACATCTAGGGCTTTCCCTTGGTCCAACTCCCTGGTCATCCAGTCAAAGAAATCAATCAGATTTGTCTGACAAGACCTGTCATTGGTGAATCCATGCTGCCTCGGATCCTGCAATCCATTGGACTCCAAAAACCTCACTATTTTCTCTTTCAGCAGCATTTCCAATAATTTACTCACCACCTCTCATCTAACCGGCCTGTAGTTTTCAACTACATCCTTAATTCCGCATTTGTGTTAAGGGACCAGATGTGCCCCTCTCCAGTCAGTGGAGCTTGTAGAACGTCCCCAAGCTCTTCTTGGATTCTTGGATGTATCTCATCTGGTCCCATCACTTTGTCCACTTTTAGTTTAGCTAGTTCCTCATGAACATAGTCCTCTGAAAATCGTTTGCGATACCCCTCACTTTTGTTCCTGTTTGTGGGTGTTGTCTGAGGTCCTGCTCCCAGACTTTCATCTGTGAACACAGAATAGAAATATCTGGTAAGCAATTCCGCTTTATCCTCACCAGCTTCTACATATTCCTCCCATTCACCCTTGAGTCTCACAATACCACTTTTGCCCATCCTCCTCTCACTAACATATCTGAAAAATGTCTTATCCTCCCATTTTATTACATTGGCTATTTCTTCTTCTTTTTGTTCCTTTGCTTTCCTGATTACTTTGCCATCCTCTCTAAGTTTTTCCAAATACAGATGCCTGTCTTCATCTCTCTGTGATCTCTTGTATTTCATGAAGGCCTCCCTCTTTTTCTTCACCTTTTCAGCTATTTCTTTTGAGAAACATTAGGGCCTCCTTTTCCTTTGATTTACTATTCTAACAAAAAGATTGGTTGCCCTTAAAATATCCCCTTTCAGTTTTGCCCACTGTTTTTTCCACATCCCCCAACTGTTCCCATCCCGCTAACAACTACTTGAGGTATTGGCCCATCTTGCCAAAGTTAGTTTTCCTAAAGTCTTGCTTTTGAATGGATTTTGAATGGATTGCTTTTGAATGGATTTTATCAGTCCTTGTCCCAATACTGAATCACACCATCTGGTGATCACTGGATGCGAGATGATCTCCCACTATAATATCAGAGGCACTTTCCCCATTGGTAAGCACCAAGTCCAGTATGGCCCCTTCACATGTGGGTTCTGTTACCAGTTGCCTGAATACTTCTTCCTATAAAGAACCCAGGATTTGCTTGCTTCTAGATGACACTGCAGAAAAGATGCACCAGTTAACATCTGGCATATTGAAATCCCCTATCAGTAGCACTTCCTCTTTTCTGGCAATGCTGCATATATCTTCTATTAAATCTCTGTCCAGATCTTCTCCCTGTGATGGAGGTCTGTATATCACACCAATGCCAACTGATTTCTCTTTCCCTCTTTCTAGTTTAACCCACACTGCCTCTTCTCTCCCTTTTAAGCCCTGTATTTCCATAATTTTAATATTATTTTTTACATACGTATAGTGCCACTCCTCCTCCCCTTTTCCCACCCCAGCCTTTCTGAATAATGTATAGCCTGTTATAGTCATGTCCCAGTTATGGTTGTCCATAAACCATCTCTCTGTAACTATCTCTAAATCCAAGTCAGCTGCTATCATTAAAGTCTCATCATCTGGGATCTTATTTCCCATACTACAGGCATTTATAGACACTGCTTTCCAGATGTTGTTTCTTTTGCCTATTTCTAAAATGGTATTTAATGTTTCACTTACCTGGGGGCATTCTTTACCCATTGCCAATGAATCTAGTTTAAAGCTTTCTTCAATAGGTTAGCCAGTCTGCCACTGAATACATGTCGACCCTTCTTGGACAGATGGATACCATGTCTGCTCTGCAGGCCTTGGAACATCATACCATGGTCCAGGAAACCAAAATGCTCTCGATGACCCCATCCACACAACCATGCATTTATCTCCAGAATGCAAGCTTCTCTGCCCTGGCCTTTACTCTAAACAGGGAGGACTGAAGAGAATACCATCTGTACCCCTATCTGCTTCACCCTCTGTCCCAGAGCCATGAAGTCACTCTTGATATGCTCAGAAGGATACCTAGCAGTATCATTCGTGCTGACATGGATGAGCAACATCGGGTAATGGCTTAAATGGTATTTAAAGGTGATGCTACAGAAGGATTGAAAGAAATATCAATACACCGGGAAGATGTATTACAACTATTTGAAAAAACTGAAGAGTAACAAATCACCTGGACCAGATGGTATACATCCAAGAGTGTTGAAAGAACTGAAATATGAGATTTCAGATCTACTATTAGTAATCTGTGAACTTTCATTAAAATTATCTGTAATACAAGAAGATTGGAGGATGGCCAATATAATGCCAATTTTTTAAAAGGGTTCCAGGGGTGATCCGGGAAACTACAGACCGGTGAGCCTGATATCAGTACTGGTAAAAATGGTAGAAACCATTATAAAGAACAAAATTACTGAACATGTAGATAGTCATGGCTTAATGGAAGACAGCCAATATGGCTTTAGCTTAGAAAGGTCTTGTCTTATTAATCTGTTATGTTTTTTTGAAGGTGTGAATAAACAAGTAGACAAAGGTGAGTCAGTAAATATAATGTATCTGGATTTTCAGAAAGCCTTTGACAAGGTCCCTCATGAGAGACTCTTGGCGAATTTAAAAAGTCACGGGATAGGAGGCAGTGTGCTATTGTGGATCAGGAACTGGTTAAAAGATAGAAAGCAGAGGAGCAATGGAGAAAGGTGAATAATGGAGTACCTCAGAGATCTGTGCTGGGTCTTCTGCTTTTTAACATATTCACAAATGATCTGGAGATGGGAATAACGAGTGAGGTAATCAAATTTGCAGATGACACAAAATTATTCAAAGTTGTTAAAACCCAAGAGGATTGTGAAAAATTGCAAGAGGACCTTGATAAATTGGAAGACTGGATGTTCAAATAGCAGATAAAATTTAATGTGGACAAGTGCAAAGTTATGCACCTAAGAAAGAAGAACCCAAACTATGGTTACCCGATGCAAGGCTCTATATTAGGAACCACCACCCACCACCTAAAAAGATTTAGGTGTCATTGTGGATAACATGTTGAAACCCTCTGCCTAGTGTGCAGTGGAGGTTAAAAAAGCAAATAGAATGCTAGGAAACATAGGGTAATGAATGGAGAATAAAGCAAAGGATATTATAATGCGACCGCATCTTGAATATTGTGTGAAATTCTGGTCGCCGTATCTTAAAGAGGATATAGCTTTATTAGAAAAGGTACAGAGAAGAGCCACCAAAATGGTAAAGGGGATGGAAGGATAACCCTATGAGGAAAGGCTAAAAAAGGTTAGGACTCTTCAAAGTGGAAAAGAGATGGCTGAGTGGAGATATGATAGAGGTCTGTAAATTAATGAATGGAGTGGAATGGGTAAACATAGATTGATTGTTTACGCCATAAAACTATAGAAAGACTAGGGGACATGCAATGCAGCTACAGTATAACCTGTTTAATACTAATAAGAGAGAATATTTTTTCAATCAACACATAATCAAATTCTGGGATTCGTTATCGGAGGATGCAGTAAAAACTGTTAACATAAGAACATAAGATATGCCATACTGGGTCAGACCAAGGTCCATCAAGCCCAGTATCCTGTTTCCAACAGTGGCCAATCTAGGTCATACATACCTAGCAGTATCCCCAAGATACACAGGTTCCACAATGCTTGTATTGGGTCAAGCGTTGATATCCTGGGTCCCTTTTTAATAATGGTTTATGGACCTTTCCTCAAGGAACTTGTCCAAACCTTTTTTAAACCCAGCTACACTAACAGCTCTTACTACATCCTCCGGTAACAAATTCCAGAGTTTGATTACATGCTGAGTGAAAAAATATTTTCTCTTATTTGTCTTAAATAGATTACCCTGTAGCTTCATTACATGCCCCCTAGTCTTTCTATATTCTGATAGCGTAAACAATCGATCTACGTTTACCCGTTCCACTCCATTCATTAATTTATAGACCTCTATCATATCTCCCCTCAGCCGTCTCTTTTCCAGGCTGAAGAGCCCCAACCTTTGTAGCCTCTCTTCATAGGAGTAGCCTTCCATCCCCTTTACCATTTTGGTTGTTCTTTTCTGTACCTTTTCTAATAACGCTATATTCTTCTGGTCACTGTATCTTAAAAAGGATATAGCGTTATTAGAAAAGGTACAGAAAAGAGCCACCAAAATGGTAAAGGGGATGGAAAGCTACTCCTATGAAGAGAGGCTACAAAGTTTGGGGGCTCTTCAGCCTGGAAAAGAGACGGCTGAGGGGAAATATGATAGAGGTCTATAAATTAATTGGTGTTAGTGTAGCTCACTTTAAGAAAGGTTTGGACAAGTTCCTGGAAGAAAGGTCCATAAACCATTATTAAAGGGGAACACTGCTTGCCCCAGGAAATCCACTGCTTGCCACAGTAAAAGCATTGTGGAACCTGTGTCTTTTGGGGAAACTGCTAGGTAGTTGTGACTTTGGCCACTGTTAACAGGATACTGGGCTTGATGGACCTTGGTTTGACCCAGTATGGCATGTCTTATGTTCTTATGTAAGTCTGGTCGGCAGATGGATGGTTTAGTACCCTTCAGAAGAGAGTCACCAATCACCACTATCCTTCGCTTCCTAGTGGTCACTGATTCAGCAACTTTGGGATGCTCGAGTTTTGGTTTTCCCTTTCCTGGGATGCTTCCATCTCCTCCACTTTCAGGTCTGCATAATAGTTCTTCAGTTAAAGGGCTTGAGGAGTTAGATTGGTGATTCTGCAGGCCCTTGTGACTCATGTCCAACCTTGGTCCTTCTGTAGGCTCCCATCCTCACCTCTGCTGAACATTGATGGTACATTGTGGTTAGCATGGGTGTTTTGGGTGCATGTTGCTTTTACCTAATGCCACCTCTATGGATGATGTTAAGTGCACCCATGTGCCATCTAATATGGTACACTAGAATCCTTAAATATTAAACCCCCCTGAAATCAATATAATAACCAAAAACAAGAAATTCCAGGAAAAAACAAAAAAAACCCCTAAAGCAAAACCATGGTGCAAAATACTTTTTTTGTCGGAATACGGCAACAAAGTACCGGGAATTCAGTCCAGGTACCACTGTGGCAATTCCTTTTATTAAAGATGTGGATAAAAAATTTTTCAAAATCCAAAAGACTTAGCTTATATTCGTGCTGCTCCTCACACTGCCAAAATTCGCCAGCCAAAACTCAATTGCGACGTGGCTCCACGTTTCGGGTGTAGTGTCAAATGTAAAGAACTTAAACACCCTGCTTTCAGGCCCATCCACACTGGCAAAAGTTCAAAGTCCAGTGTGGATGGGCCTGAAGCAGGGTGTTTAAGTTCTTTACATTTGACACTACACCCGAAACGTGGAGCCACGTCGCAATTGAGTTTTGGCTGGCGAATTTTGGCAGTGTGAGGAGCAGCACGAATATAAGCTAAGTCTTTTGGATTTTGAAAAATTTTTTATCCACATCTTTAATAAAAGGAATTGCCACGCGGTACCTGGACTGAATTCCCGGTACTTTGTTGCCATATTCCGACAAAAAAAGTATTTTGCACCATGGTTTTGCTTTAGGGGTTTTTTTCGTTGATCTAATATGGTACTGCATATTAGCATTGCAGTATTATCAAGTGGATGGATGTACCCCCTCTCCCCCCCAACAAATAAACATGCCATTGAGAGTTACTAACATATGCTACGGCTTTAGCATTAACATTAATTGGCATTAAACTACAAGTTCTGTTTTATACAATGGTACATACTTACTAATAATGCGTACTCATATGGTAACACATGCTATTAACTCTACATAGCAACATAAGAAATGCTATACTGGGTCAAACCAAGGTCCATCAAGCCCAGTATCCTGTTTCCACCAGTGGTCAATCCAGGTCATGAGTATCTGTCAGTGTCCCAGAAAGATTCATAGGCTCCACAATACTTGTTCTGGAGTAAGCAGTGGATTTCCATGGTCCTCTTTAAAAACAGTGTATGGACCTTTACTCCAGTAACTTGTCCAAACTTTTTTTAAGCCCAACTCCACTAACAGCTTTTACTACATCCTCCAATAATGAATTTGAGTTTGATTATGCATTGAGTTAAAAAAAATATTTTCTCTTTTTAGTCTTAATTGGGTTGCATTAGAGTAGAAGAGTAGCCTAATGGTCAGAGCACTGGCTTGGACACCAAAAGACCAGGGTTAGATTCCCATTAGCACTCCTTATGACCTTGGGCAAGTCTCTTAACCCTCCATTGCCTCAGGAAAATGCAAGTTATCAATATCTCTGTTTAATGTATATTACTAAGTTTAAGTAACAATGTAAACCACTTTAACTGAAATGATAAAGCAGTATAAAACCCTTCATTGCATGTCCCTTAGTCTACTTTTTGATGGAGTAAATAACCAATCTACGTTTACCCTTTCTACTCCTTTCATTAATTTATAAACCTCTATCATATCTCCCCTCAACCGCATTTTTTCCAAGTTGAAGAGCCCTAACCTTTTAAGCTTTTCCTCATAGGGGTATCCTTCCAGGGTCGGTGCTAGGGTTTCTAGCACCCCCCTGCAATCTATAAATCGGTGCCCCTCCCTCATTATTATTAATGTTGGCTGCACCCTACCCTCCTTTTTCCCAAAACCGCTTTGTGAACTCTTTTCATGCGACATTAGTATTTCTCATTCAAATCCAGTATTGTAAGAAAATTACAGCAAAGTTGCAATTGCATAGCCAAACTAAAAAATACTTAGCAGTAATACTTAGCATCATACAAACAGGTTCTGATAGTCCAAAATAAAATCTGATTATTGTCATCTCACTAACAGCATAACCATTCTCCAGTACCAGGCATATTTTGAACTAATATAAAACACTGCATAAGTCACTGAAAATCTACAAAGTCAAATCTATCATACCATACCAGCATACACTTCCAAAACTCATACAATAAGGGGCCTACCCAGAAAAAAGCAGTACTACAAATACTGCAATGGGCACCCAAAACCTCCATACACCTATTTGAAAAGCTGTACAAGTCAAATTATTACAGTACAGATCCCTACATACAAACTCCATGTTAACAGAACGCCTGGCCTTGGTCACACACTCGGAACAAAGACCCTCACCAAGTAAGGAATAAGTGACCACAATCTAAAGTAAAAATAAAAATATGCAGACAAAAATTAAAAATAAAACCCCAAGAAGCCAGACTCTGCATGTGGTGCCACACCAGATAAGAGAGGCAGTTCCCCATACTGTTTGAAATATAAAGATAGTGCAAAGTCCAATCACTAAATTGAAAATAAAATTATTTTTTCTACCTTTGTTGTCTGATGATTTTTGATCATGCTGATCCTGATCTGAGGTTTCTGTTTTCCTCTGTCTTCTCTTAGCTCTGTTTCTATAGTCTATAGTCCCATCTGCCATTTCTTGTCTCTCCTTTTGCTTTCTTCATTTTCTTCTATCAGCCTTTTTCCAGTCCCCAGTAACCCTCCCCAATATCAGCCCCCTTTACAGCCTCCCCTCCCAGTACCTTTCAGTGTCAACCCCCTTGCATTCCCAGCACCACCACTGGTGTCTATTCCCTTTTAGACCTCCTCCTTCTCGATCATCCATCCACTTCTTGTCCAAAGACAATCTCTGGTATCATAAAACTTCCAGTCCCAGTGCCCCCTCCCGTGTCTTTTCCCTTCCAGTCATCCTCTCCTCTGTCCATCTGACTTGCAGTGCCATCCCTGGGTGTTAGCTCCCTTCAAGCCGCCACCTGCCCTCCGGCCTCCTTCTTTCCCCTCTTTTCCACTCCCTTCCAACCCCCCATGTGAGCTCCTTTCTATCCCCTCCTTCCTCCGTGTCAGTTCTCTTCCCCCTCCCCTCCTATTACCCAGCCACCTTCCAGCACCATTCCCAAGTGTCTGCTCCCTTCCAGTTCCCCCCCCCCCGTGTCTGCTGCCTTCCATCTCCCCCCGTGTCTGCTCCCTTGTAGACCCCCTGTGTATGCTGTCTTCTAGCTCCCCAGTGTCTGCCTCCCTTGTAGCCTCCCATGTCTGCTCCCTTTAAGCCCCCCTATGCTGTTACCTTTCAGGCCCCCCCCCCCCGTTTCTGCTCCCTTCCAGTTCCCCAGTATCTGCTCCCTTTCAGTCCCCGTCCCCCCCGTGTCTGCTCCCTTGTAGCCCTCCCATGTCTGCTACCTTTCAGCCCCCTCATTTCTGCTCCCTTCCAGCTCCCCAGTATCTGCTCCCTTTCAGCTCCCCCCCCCCCCTGTGTTTGCTCCTTTCCAGCTCCCTCCCCATGTCTGCTCCCTTGTAGTGTCCCCATATCAGCTCCCTTGTAACTACCCGCAGTGTTAGCTCCCTTCCATCTCCCCAGTATGTGCTCTCTTTCAGCTCCCCCCGAGTCTGCTCCCTTTCAGTTCCCCCCGTGTCTGCTCTCTTTCAGCTGTCCCCCTGTGTCTGATCCCTTTCAGCCCCCTCCCCCCGTGTTTGCTCCCTTCCAGCTCCCCTGTGTGTGCTCCTTTTCAGGCTCCCCCCCCCTATGTCTGCTCCGATTTGTCCTTTGAAAAAGAAAGCAGCCGCAGGAACATTTCTCTGTTCCCGCCGCTCTACTCTCTTTTAAACTGCTGGGTCGTGGAGTTTCTTGCTTATTCTTGCCTTTAGAAACTCCGCGACCCAGCAGCTTAAAAGAGAGCAGAGGCGAGGGAACAGAGAAATGTTCCTGCTGCTGCTTTCTTTTTTGAAGCTGTGTGTGGCGGGCGGCTAGCAGCGGCGCCCACCCTGCCGCTGGCGCCCTCCTGTCGCACTTACCCGACTTACCGGGTAGCACCGGCCCTGTATCCTTCCATCCCCTTTACCATTTTGGTGGCTCTTCTTTGTACCTTTAATCTAAATCTGCTATAGCCTTTTTAAGATATGGCAACCAGAACTGCACACAATATTCAAGGTGCGGTTGTACCAATGAATGATACAGAGGCATTATAATACCCTTAGTTTTTATTCTCCATTCCTTTCTTTATGATTCCTAGAATTCTACAGTATTTGCTTTCTTGCATTCTACAGTATTTGTTTTCTTGGATGCTGCTGTACACTGGGCAGAGGGTTTCAACGTATTATCCACAATGACTCTTAAATCCTTTTCCTGGGTGGTGGTTCCTAATGTTCCTAACCTTGCATCGTGTAACCGTAGTTGGGTTGCTCTTTCCTAGGTGCATAACTTTGCACTTGTCAACATTAAATTTCATCTGCCATTGGGACATCCAGTTTTCCAATTTTTCAAGGTCATTTTGTGATTTTTCATAATCCCTAACAATTTTGAATAATTTTGTATCATCTGCGAATTTGATCACCTCACCTCATTATTCCCATATCCAGGTCATTTACAAATATGTTAAAAAGCAGAAGACCCAGTACAGATCCATGGGGTATTCTAATATTCAACTTTTTCCATTGAGAAAATTGGTCATTTATGCCTACTCTGCTTTCTATCATTTAACAAATTCCTGATCCACAATAGTACACTGCCTCCTATCCCATGACTTTTTAATTTTGCTAAGAGGCTCTCATGAGAGACCTTGTCAAAGGCTTTCCGAAAATCCAGATACACTCTATAAATCAGCCTACCTTTATCTGTTTTTTCACACCTTCAGAAAAATATAACAGGTTAGTAAGGACAATATCTTCCTTGGCCAAATCCATGTTGGCTTTCTCACATTAAACCACGACTATCTACATGTTCAGTAATTTTATTCTTTATAATTATTTATACCATTTTGCCCAGTAATGACGTCAGGCTCACCAGTCGTAGTTTCCTAGATCACCCCTGGAACTCTTTTAACAATTGGTATTGCATTGGCCATTCTCCAATCTTCAGATGCTACAGAAGATTTTAACAATAGTTCATAGATTACTAATAGTTGATCTGCAGTCTCATGTTTTAGTTCTTTCAGCAGCCTCAGATATATACCATCTGGTCCAGGTGATTTGCTGTTCTTTAGTTTATCAAATAGTTATAATACATCTTGCCGGTTTATCAAAAATTGTTTCAATTGACCTGATATATCACCTTTAAATACCATTTCAGGTATGGGTAACTTTCCGTATACTGTATATTCTTCAATAACGACCAAAGTAAATAATTCATTCAGTCTGTCCACTATGGCTTTGTCCTCCCTTAGTGCCCCTTTTACCCTTCTATTATCTAATGGTCCCATTGATTCTCTCACAGGTTTTTTGCTATAAATGTACTTGAAAAACATTTTTTGATGTGTTTTTCATTTCCATGCAAGTGTTTTTTTCAAATTTTCCCTTTGCCTGCCTTATCAATGCCTTGCATCTAACTTGGCAGCACTGTTCCCTCTAAGCTGTGCGCGTGTGCACGCGCACCCACCTCGCCAGCGAGCGCACATACTTTATAACAGAGCGCACAAAAATTATGGTTTGATTCTGGTAGAAAATAACACAGACGTCTTAAAATTTAAACATTGTGATTGTATTTACTAGAAATTTTCCACTTCATTTAGTAAGCGCCTATTTCATTTAATTTGATTAAAATCAATGTGGTGTACTGTCATACCCCTCGCCTAGGGCCAATGGGCCGAACGGCAAAGGGCTGCCTTATTTGTTTTTGGAGCAATGTCTCAAGCCTAGTGCGCCAGCAAGGGATGATGGCACTTGTAGTTTAATTACTCTCCACAAGTATTGTGACCACACGGGGTTCAAGGCAAACAAATAAATTTTATTCAGGGTTTTCCCCCTCGCATAGAATTCTTAACGCAAGACATGGCATGGATTATTTCTCCAAAATAATAGGATAACAGAAACAACTGAAAGTTGAGAATCAAAGGGACAGTAGTACTGTTTCATTCACAGCTCTGCTCAGGCTTCTCTGCAATACAAGCTTTCCACAGCCAAGGCTGAAGAACTGATCAGACAAACTTAAAAGTTTCAACAAAATGTCTTTCTTTCTAGGTTTAGAAAAAGCTATGCATTCCTCTCATGCAGAGGTAACTCAGCGTAAGTCCAAGCTGTTTGCTTCACATAAAGAGCAATCCATTTCACATACATCACTATCAAAAAGTGCTTCATCACCATCTATTATCATATTTCACAAGCTCCATTAGCATTCTCTTCTAAGGAACTTTTATAATCAGGTTTGAACTGAAGCTTATTTTAGAATCTCTTGCAGTTGTCCTATAAAATGCTCTCTCTGGTTTTCACGTACACTGCTTGGGAAGGAGTTTGATTCTCTTGTAAGAATTTGAACACAGAATCTGAAAGCTGTCTCAGGGCACTTACTTGGAATACTTTTACTCCTGGCTGGAGTTGGTTTTACTGCGTTCCTGTCCTGACTGCTCAGCGCTGAACCTTAGCTTCTTAACAATATCCTCAGCACAGCTCTTGTTAGGGACTGAAGCAGACGTACCTTTCCAACGTGCATTGCTTTCTCTACAGTCAGAGCTCTTTCCCCGGGTAAAGGTAAGCCCTTCTACCTTTTCTCTGGGTTGCTTTGGCAGAAGCATTCAGGTTTGCTTTCAGTGCTTCCTTGAGAATAGGGATTCACGCAGCCTCGCTTCCAGAATCCTCCTTAGCTTCCTTAGCTTGTTCTTTTGTTATGGATTTCCCATGATTTCCCTGCTAGTTCGCTTCCTAGGTTCACCTTCCTGGCTTCCTTCCTCCTGGCTTCCTTTCTCCTGGCTTCCTTTTTTCTACTAAACTCTGAGCGCAGCCTTAAAAACTGGCTTTGTCTCAACCAGCCACTCCCTCCTTGCTGCACGAACGTGGAAAGTTTTCCGGTTTTAAAGGGGCTCCAACTAGCTCTTACGTCACTGCGGGGTAGGGTTTCTAGCTCTAGCTAGTACATGCTGCGGAAAGCTTGTGGTTTTTCCAAGGGAACCCTGTTTTGCCTTTACTTTTAAAGGGGTATCCCTCGATTTCCTTCCCATTCCATTTGGTCCACACAACTCTCCTTATCACAGTACATACTGTATTCTGACATGTAGTCACAATTTTAAAGTATGTAGCCTCCTGAGTGTCGTTATGTGGCACACAAAAAGTTTAACACATCCTTCAAAAGCTGCACCACAAGCTGATATTTCTGCGACCACAACCAGCCTACAGAAAATTAGAGGGAACATTGCTTGGCAGTGCTTATGTGTGTTTCCCATTTTAAACATTGGGCACCTTGTTCTTTTTCCTGTAACATGCTTTGTTTGCTACAAAACAGCCTCTCTTGACCTCACTTTTAAACCATGCTGGCCAGTTTTTTTACCTTCCTTTCCAATCTTTCCTTTAAAGTGTATACATGTGGTCTGGGCTTCCAAGCTCGGTATTTTAAACAACACCTAGGCTTGATGTAAAACCGTGTAAACCTTTTCAGCTGTTCCTTTTAGGTTTGCTTAACATACGTTTTTCTCATTTTTATCAGGTTTCCCTTTTGAAAGTAAAAGGTAGTATTATGGATTTCCTTCCATCTTCCCTCCATTTATTCAAATCCAAATGTGATACATGCTATGATCACTATTTGCCAGTCGGCGGCCCCTAATTGTGTTCATGAAGGACTAGGTTCAAAAGTAGTTTCCCCTCTTGACAGGTTCATGCGTAAGGTGCTTTAAAAACAACAGCCTTTTATTTCATCTCGCAACTTTATCTCCACTAGCATGTCCTGCTGTGACATTGAACCAGTCGATAACACCCAGAGTAATTTTGAAAATCCCCCATTCTTATGTGTTATAACTTTTGTTAGTTTTCCTGATTTCTTTTAGCAACTTCATCATCCATCTGTTCATCCCCACGATGCTCCATTGCTTTTCTCTTTTTACATGGAATTTTCTGACCTATGGAGATTCTATAGTGTGTTTTGTTACCTGCAAAACCTTTATCCTGTGTGACTCAACATCTTTTCTAACATAGAAAGTATCATGATATCCCATTGGTTGTCCTCCTTTCATCAGCTCTCTGAGATCTTGCCAGTTATATTTAGACCTTGCATTTAGTGCTATATCATTCAGTTTGGTTATAGCTCTGCCCCATCCTATTTTTAGACTTCTAAGCGATTTGTATACAAGACATTTTAGAGGGTTTGATTTTACTTCAATTAATCTGGTTATCAGTTGACAAGGGTAACTTGGAATCTCAATTCTGATCCTTCCTCTGTACTGAAAGGCATCTGAATTACTTTTATCTTTACTAGAACTTCCCCTATAAGGATGCCCTTACTTCTCTCTCTTTTGCTGATATCCTTCAAGACTTTCTGAACCTTGCGCTCGTGGCAGACTGTTGGCTTGCCTCCCCGAGATTATCCAGTTTTAAAAAGGCTGCTCTCACATCCTCCTTTTTAAGGGTTAATGCCAGCAGCCTGGTCCCACACTGGTATAAAGGTGGAGCCCATCCCTTCAGAAAATCCTCATCGCCTAACTCAGAAAGTTGCCCAGTTCCAAACAAATCCAAAACCCTCTCTTTTCACCATCCATTCTACATTCACGCATTGAGGACCTCGTGGAAGCCCTGCCTGCCCTTTTGGTTCCTGTTGTGGGTTACCCTGGAAGTTCTCGATTTCCAACTTCCTACCTAAAAGCCAGAACCTCCCTCCCACATTTTTCCTACGTCATGGGTACCAACTTATACCAAGAACACAGGTTCCTCCGTAG